>JACXGM010000354.1:55747-67893 GCA_016801145.1 Umbra pygmaea | reverse complement strand
ATACCCACCATGTTATGCTGATGATAATATACTGAACAAATTATACTGACCATGTTACACTCAACATATTATACCCAACATGTTATACTGACCATGTTATACAGATCATGTTATACCTAACATTTTATACTGACCATGTTATACAGATCATGTTATTCTAACCATGTTATACTCATCATGTTATAATAACCCTTTAACACATGATGGCAATTTTGAACTTGCACACATACTCTCAAATGAGTTACTACACCATCCTAGTACTTGTCATTTGTTAGCCTATTTGACATTTTAAAATGGTGTCCCTAATGATGACCTACTGGCTTCAAATTCTTAAGAGACATCAGAATCAAGCACTGAAGCCATAATCTCTACACTAATTTGAGAATTTTCAGCCTTAAAATAGTGTGGTAGTAAATGTTGGCTGCTCCGTGGGCAGATATTGTTACTGTAATAATACTTTCCAGATGACTAAAGTTGTATAATTTAATTTACGTTGACATGATCATTTTCGAGTGCTTCGACTAACCTACGCTGAAGCTGTGGTTTGTGTGACTATGCGAAAGCTCCATTGTTTTTATAAACCCAGAGACCCACTATCTTAACTGAGACATTTTTGAAAAACTCTTTATTTTTCATTATCTTTGATTTTCCTTGTATTTTTCTTGTTCAGTGAGGAAGAATACGCCTCAGTTACAACAGGTAAGCCAAAACGCTTGTTTGACAGAATTGTGATCTCTTTCTCATTCACTCACAGTGTATTGAAATAAAACATTGGGTCTCCATCTTGAGTAAAGATCTGGCAGACCTGCTGTGTTATGCTCTCAGCCGTCCCCACAGTCTCTTATCACTGCCAAATATGCCTGTTGGAATTCATTAACATGACGGCCCTTGACAGATCGTAGTGTAAGAGGTTTTAGCTTTTAGTACTGACCGGCCTTGCAGCCGAGACACTGGAAACTGACGCTACGTGGAGGCTGAATGGACGCTAATGGTCTCACTCTTGACAAAGCCGTTACTTTTCTGTTAGAATCATCGAGGCACAATGGCTTTCACTGGGGTTGTTGAGGCACAGTACCAGATGCTGCACACTTCCTGATTACCTCAATCGATTCTGTGGATTATAAACACTTATACATGCAGTTTGCTTGCAAAATATTATCCTGAATGATAATCAACTGAACGTAAGATATAAACGAATTTACATTCCCAGGGCATCTGCAAAAAAACACACATTTACATATGATTAACTTGCTGTAAGTCAGCTTGGATAGCATCTGCTTAAATGGCCTGTATCATACAATAATTAATTGCTAAATGATCTAGTAAACTTAGATAAAAAAAAAAGATTAAAGAACAAAGGAACCAAAGGGTTGAGGTAAACAGCTTCGGTTTTTAGCTCAGCACTTAATACCTACAATCGTACGGGCCTGTTGCAGCTGGATGAAGTGTCCACAATGCAGACTAACAAGAGGACATGCATTAGCAGGAAGCTATAACACTTCCCAGCTCCCAGCTGCTGCTCTTATCAGTTAGTTTCACAGCGCCTGGGCCTTATTGGGCCATGCCGCTCACAGCCTTCTATCTGGAACAACCGCATCCAAAACCTCCTATCAAACCAGCATGATTGTGAAGGGAGAGGAGGAAGCCAAGACAACAAGAATTCATTAAAAACCTAAATGTAATCAGACATTCTAGACATTTTACTTTCAGCGGGCATCTCCTTTGGGCTCTGCTCTGCACATTACTTGCATGGCGTCATGGCTCCCTATCTGTTGTAAACAGGTGGAAGACGCAGCGAGCTTTTATTAAGCTCAGACATTAGCAAGGTGCTTAGAGAGAAGTCCCTAATCGATTGCACAGCGCTGGATTCGGTGTATCATAGAAACAGCCCTGGGGTCACCACAATGTCCAGGACTGAAGAGCTTTCAGACTGCTCTGCACGTTCCACAACTTTATCAAAAAGCCATTCCAGACCAGCAACATTAATCTCATAATGGCAGGCAGAATTGTCAAGAGGAATACGCGCTTTGCTTACAGATCTGACTCTGAAATTTCCCTAAAAGAAAGAAAGTGTTGAAATTCACACCTGATTTGGAGCACAAACTCACAACCCTTAACATTCAAAACGTAATCATTTAGCATCAACTGTTGTCAAGAGTGACGTAACTATAGCAGTATGTAGATTTTCCCTTAAAATTCTGCTTTTTAAAACTGTATTTCTTTCTCCAAATGAAAGAAAAATATCTTGCAATTGTTAAAGCTTTTAGAATGGATTGGTTTGCTTTTCAACAATTGACTTACTACGAGGAAAACTGCAGGCCATTTTGTGTCAAACATCTTAACATGCACTTTGAAGTAAAATGTCAGCCTCAATTGGAGCTGGGACCCACAACCAATCCCAGTGTTTAACACCATACTTAACAAGCATGTCTTGCCCTCTGGGACCTAGCCCTTCTATGTTGTAGGTCAGGAAACAATGCCTTCCCAGCTACACAGATCGGCTGTAGGGCCACGGTTGAAGGGGAAGTCCACACCGTGAATATTTATGAGATATTAGTTTATTTTGATTTGCTCAAATCAAAACATGACATGCTTTACTTCTATTGATTGATATTGTCATTCTACCTAAAAAAAATGTTAATTATTGTGGCAGGCTTACAGTCATATCTAAACTTTTGGGCACCCTTGGAAAAGTATTGTGTTACAATAAATCTTTCTGTGAACAGAAGTTTACCTGACATCAAAGTGAAACAAGATAGCCTGCTGGAGGTGTTTATACATTATTACTATTCTATTTGTGTATTTTCCATACATTCAGAATATTAACCAAAAGAAAACACGGTGTGTGCAAATGTTTGTGTAACGTGTCACTTAATACATGTTAACACCTCCTTTGGCATAAATGCTTCCAATAATTTTTTTCAGTATTTCTATTCCTGAATTTGAATTATTTTCCCACACATCCTGCAGAACTTTCACTGGCCAGAAAGTTTTTTGTGTGAGCCCATATGGAAAAAAATACATTATTGATATACATGTATGAAATAAAAAAATTGGCCAGCTAATATTTTGTTCAAAAATGCGTTTAATACATTGAATAAATGTAAAAAATACATTTCAATTTATTTAGCATTCCTACAAATACAGTATATAGAAAAATGTAAATAACATATTTAATAGATATTTGTCATTGTTATATTTAATAGATATTTGTCATTGTTCCCCTTTAACAGTTGGCAAGGTGTTATTTTCTTGAAATACTTCACCTTTTCTTCTCCAAACATTACTTCTTTGGGCGTGGCCAAACAGTTGTTTCAAAACTATTCCGACTTGTCAAGGTTTGCATTTGCGTACTCCAGCCACACTTTTAATGAGGTATTAAAAAGGCTTCCATCTGACAACTCTCTTATGCAGATCCTTGATGTGTATTCTGTATTGTGAACCTGTGAACATATTTCCTGTTTTGTAAAAGTCATTTATCTTCATTTTCAAGTTCTCAGACATCTGCTTAGAATGGCCCAAAAGTGTACCCAGCTTTTGCACGTCATGTAGACTTTTGTTAATAATTTTGAATCTATAGTGATTGCAAATAAATAAATATCCTGTATTAAATGTTGCAGAAAATGTATGCTTTACTTTGCATCATGTTCATTATAAACTATATATTTTTTCCACGATTTCCATATACAAGTAACTGTACATACAATGCAGGCAATAGCCTGAAAACAAGGTTAATTTTTTCCACAACACAGAAACCAGTTGTTAGATATGTTTACACAGTAGTCCCAGCTCTTTGTTTAAAATATATTTATTTTCTGTTACATGTGAATAGTGTAGATGGGACAAAATGTTTTTTATTGATTTACTAAAAATGTAAAAAGAAAATAGAAAAAAAGCTATTGTTCTATTTATAGTTAGGGCACCAATTCAAGCAATTTATTGCATTCATACTTCATGAAAGCATCAACGGTTCAATTATCTGAGCCACAGAACTCTCACGCTACAGTACATAAAGGCGTTTGAGACTCAAAGTTCAATGAATATTTAAAAGAAATTGCCTATTTGCCCTCTTTCTCCCAACTGGGGTGTTTGTGCCAGGGTTTTCTTTTTGAACAATAATTTTCTTTTTTAATTAAAGTAAACAAATAACACATTCAGGGACTAAGCAGTACAGGTGGAAAAACAAACACTCAAAACAGGTTAAAGACAAAAATACACACAACATACACTGATCAGCCATAACATTATGACCACTGACAGGTGAAGTGAATAACACTGATGATCTTGTTACCATGGCACCTGTCAGTAGATGGGATTTATTAGGCAGCAAGTGAACATTTTGTCCACAAAGTTGATGTGTTAGAAGCAGGGAAACTGGGCAAGCATAAGGATCAGGCTGTTCTCATGGCAATATATAAAAAATCGCACAAAACAAGAAATAAATACAGATGATTACTTTTCCAGAGCCATGGAAACGTATAGCCTCGTAAAGTTACGAAACCTTGAAAAGGTCAGTTTTCCTTAACCTTATCTATCCATAACCTCACCTTTCCCTAACCTTAACCTCACAAACCTAGCATGTTATCTCTGAACTAAACATTCCCCAAATACTTTAAATTGTAACCGATTGGTCTATTCTTGGAAATGCGTACGAAAGCTCACATGAAATGCCTGTAAGTCTGTCTATGTGATGTGGTGAAATTTCCATTACGTACGGTTAACCACATTTCACCATGGGAATGCGTTGTTAGGATTTGAGCGTCTTTGACTAGGGCCAAATTCTGATGGCTAGACGACTGGATCAGAGCATCTCCAAAACTGCAGCTCCTGTGGGGTGTTCCCAGTCTGTAGTGGTCAGTACCTATCAAAAGTGGTCGACTGCCGACAGGGTCACGGGCCACAAAGCAATGGAAGAAAGTGGCCTGTAACATACACATGAATGATGAATGAATCATGGTTTTGTTTACAGTTAGGTGTGTGTGCTTGGCTTACCTGGAGAAAACATGGCACCCGGATGCACTATGGGAAGAAGGCAAGCCAGCGGAGGCCGTGTGATGTTTTGGGCAATGTTCTGCTGAGAATCCTTGGGTCCTGTCATTCATGTGGATGTTACTTTGACCCGGACCGCCTACCTTAGCATTGTTGCAGACCATGTACACCCTTTCATGGAAACAGTATTCCCTGATGGCATTTGCCTCTTTCAGCAGGATATTGCTTCCTGCCACAAAGCAAAAATGATTCAGGAATGTTTTGAGGAACACAACGAGTTCAAGGTGTTGACTTGGCCTCCAAATTCCCCAGATCTCAATTCAATTGACCAACTGTGGGATGTGCTGGACAAACAAGTCCGATCCATGGAGTCCCCACCTTGCAACTTACAGGACTTAAAAGATCTGCTGCTAACATCTTGGTGCCAGATACCACAGCACACCTTCAGAGGTCTAGTGGAGTCCATGCCTTGATGAGTCAGGGCTGTTTTTGCGGCGAAAAGGGAACCTAAACAATATTAGGCAGGTGATATGGCTAATCGGTATAGATAAGTATGGAAATATAAAAAAGGTAAAATATATACAACAATAATTAAATAATAATTACAATACTTAAAAACAAACAACAGAGCCTATATCAATACATATTTCAACCTATTACAGAATTCAAAATTACAGTATATTCTGTACTATGTATGTGATAGCATTGGTTGACTTAGATAATGCTGCTAGCTCCATTGATTTCTGAGTGTGCTGTGGATTTCTCTAATAATCAGATATCATTAACCATGATATCAGGTTTAAAAACAATATCAGGTTTAAACCGACTCTTAAGGATGCTTTTTTCCGGCAGTTGATAAGTTGCTAAGACTATCCGCAATTCTTGAAAAGACTTCCTTACATTTGGTTTATAACCAAAAAGTAAAAGGGCTGGGCACAGTGGGATGGCATTCTTAAGGACTTTTCCCGATATATCAACTACATTTTCCATATTATTTCATAAGTTCTACAGTACCAGAACATATTGAGTTTTCACCTTGTTGTAGTTTGAAGTAAAATATTGCCTCAAATATTGGATGTGTTGCCGAGAGAGCGTGGCACGTTAACATCGTACAAACTTTCCAACTTGTTAAATTCAAACAATCTTTTAAACTCGCAGGTGGAACCATGCACAGGGCCGTTAATGGACAGTTGAACCTTGCATCAACTAACATATGTGTGCTAGGCCATTTACAGCATTCCTTTGAAAGACAGTGAGCTATCAGCTAGTGTTAATACATTCCCTTTTAGATATGAGTACTAATAATAAATGGTGCAGTGTTGTTTTATACGGTGTGTAATAAAACTGGTTAATAAACAGTGCAGTGACCCTAATTTATATGTTCTAATAACTCTGTTTAATTAATGATGCAGTATCCCGGTTTATACATTGTGTAGTAACAATTAATAACTGGAGTAGTTACTGGTTTAAGAATAGTGTAAAAACCCTGGTTAATAAATTATGAATTGACCCTGTTCTGTATGTTATGTAAAACCCTGTCTTATAAATGTGGAATAGAGCACAATGACCACTTTCCTGGAATGGAACACACCTCATAGATAATCACAACCTAAATGATTGCAAAGAATAACTAGTTGCCATGAACACAGCTATGTTCAACTGCTACTAATATACATAAACCTAATGTGAGGTCTGCACTCTGTTTTGAATCAACCAATCAAATAATTTCTGCCACTGAGAACACTTTTCAATAACTAAAAGTCCTATGAGCAAATTAATCAAAACTACTATACTCTACAATTAATACCCTAAATACAGCTCTGTAAAAGATAAATAAAAAAAGATATTTCTTAAATCAACCCCATTGAAAAATGCTGGAATATGATCAAAATAAATATAAATGGTCACAGGCAATCAAACAAATCTGAGCTGTGTGAATCTTTGCGCCACGAGTAGCATAAAGTCACCCAACATCAATTCACAGGTGGTGAGTATGCCAAAATGAATACAAAACCATCATTATACAAGGATAATACAATTTTTATTATTATCATTATTACCCTTCTGCATCTTTTTTGTTATTTTGACCAGTTGTCATTTTCTGCAAATAAATGATCTTAATTACAATATTTTCATTTAGAATTTGGGAGAAATGTTGTCAGTATATAGAAAAAAAAGTTATTTTACCCAAACACAAAACTATGAATAGTAAAACCAGAGACACTGGTTATTTTGGAGTTGGCTCTTAACATTTTTTCCAGAGCTGTAGTCTCTGGCCTATCATATCGTTCTTAATGTCTCTAAATATGTAGCCTGATAATCTCATTAGCAACAGTGATATGATAATACCATATATTGTGCTAAAGTTGTGAAAATGTTTTGCTAGGAAGGATGCTTTTCACCATAGGTCTTCATATTCTAAAAAACTAGTGATTTAACGCAAATCTATAACATTCATTGTTAATATATTTTTGGTGAAGGTAAACTATGTATAATCAATAAATAAAACTATTCACTATAGACCTATTCATGTTATTTAGCTGACTGCTTAGCTAACAGGTGGCTGAATGGATGTGGCTAAAGTTAACTTATGGTATCTTGGTTAGTTAGCGAGTAGATTACCTGTGTGGCTGATTGTTCCTGACATGTGTAACTCCCTGCTGAAAGGGATGTAGTTAACCAAATCTGGGTGTAGTGATGCAGAAAGTCCTTTCTCACTGTCTCTGATGCACACAAGCCAGTTCTTTCTTTCAGGCAGTGAAGTGAATCCACCACGCACATGAACGCGTTCCAATATGCAGTGCCGAATTTCAGTATTATGCAAAGTTCACGCATAAAATAATATATAGTATAATATTATATATAATATTAATATTGTATATAATATTCACAATAATATTTCGGTAGTGAAATTAGGTTCATTGGATTAACAGAAAATGTGGAATATGCATCAAAATAATATTAGACAGGTGCATAACTTTGGGCACCATTGTCATTGTGTTGATTTGAATACCTGTAACTACCTGGCACTGATTAATCGGAACACACAATTGGTTTGGTGAGCCTTGAGCTTCATAGACAGGTGCATCTAATCATAAGAAAAGGTATTTAAGGTGGCCAATTGCAAATTGTTATTCTCTTTGATTCTCCTCTAAAGAGTGGCAACATGGGTACCTCAAAACTACTCTCAAATGACCTGAAAACAAAAAATGTTCAACATTATGGTTTAGGGGAAGGCTACAAAAAGCTATCGCAGAGATTTAAGCTGTCAGTATCTACTGTGAGGAACATAGTGAGGAAATGGAAGACCACAGGCACAGTTCTTTTTAAGGCTAGAAGTGGCAGGCCAAGTAAAATATTGGAGAGTCAAAAGCGAAGGATGGTGAGAATGGCCAAAAAACTGCTCCCAGACCACATCATGTTTTGATGCATATTGGACATTTTCTGTGTCCTTCAGTTATTTGATAGATCAAAATGAAATTGCTGATCCAAACACCCAATTATTTACAAATGAAAATCATGGAAATTGTCAGGGTTGCCTAAACTTGCAGGTTCAAATGACACTCTAAAGCAGCAGTCTGAACAGTTAAAACTGACTTTACTTGCCTATTTGACACTCAAGAGTGCATATATCAGGTCTGTTACCAACAGTTGGTTAAGGGATAGTCACTTAAGCAGACTGTTAGCACTACACAGCTGGCTAGCCTCTACATGTGCTACCTGATGTCTGAATTTTACCAACAATTTCAACCTGTTTTGAGAGTGAAGAAATCTCTTTAAAAGGGACGGGATTCATCTAAACAACTCTGGACTGCGAATGCTTGCAGGCCATCTGGAATACAATATCCTCCATTCTTCCATAGTTGCACCAAAAAAAGGAAACAGAAAATAAACAGCAATACTCTGCTATCAGGCTGATTTCTGAAAAACCGAGGAAAACATTGGGCGATATGGATGAACTACTTTCTATAAAACAGTGATATCATGCAAACCATGCCACTATTGGCAGTTTTTGTGAAATTCAGATGGACAGTTATGTTACAGTGATGACTTTAAAAGAAACACTGCGAAACTCGTGTTATACAGGTCAATTTGTACCCAAACAACAAGTGATAAGAACAATGTTGTGAATTTGATGACACAAATGCCTTTTTTGACTAGAATGAGGGCGAACAAAATCTCTCCAGTTTATTGTCACCCTATAATCTCTTCAAACCTGATAAACATCCCCAAACACAAAATAGCTTTGGAGCCAGTTCCAAACAAATCTGCACTGTTAAACAATAGATCACTAACAACCAAATCTTTCTTAATTAATGGTCTCATTGTCAACCATAAACTTGACTTCAGGTTTTTAATATAAACCTGGCTAGATGAAAATAATCCAAAACTCATTGAGGCAAGTCTGAAAAACTATTACTTTATTCAGTCTGTGAGACAAGGCAGATGGGGGGCTGGTGGAATAGCTGTGATTTACCATGAACATTTTTGCTGTACAAAGTTCAATCTGGGAGAGTTCTCAACATTTCAATCAGGGGCCTTCACTCTCAAAGCAGATATACCAGTGTTGATGTGAACAATCTATTGACCACCAAAACAACTTCCAACCTTCCTACCAGAATTCTCTGAAATACTGTCACTGACCGTCATCAAACATGACAAAATTGTTAGAAATGATGTCCTGAACATTCACGTAAATAATGATGCTGACAAGTACATTATGGATTTTATGAACACTCTGCATTATTTTGACCTGACTCAACAAGTCTCACAACAAACACATAAACATGGAAATACATTACATTTTGTGATAACAAAAGGATTACATATACAAAATCATTCTGTGACAAATGTTTCTCTCTCAGACGACTACTGTGTATTCTATGATGTACACCTATGTAAAGACAGGAACAAGGTACAAAATGTAGTAAGAAAACAATACCTAAATAAAGATAGAAATATTTCAAAATTTCTAGGTGGACTTGATTTTACTACAATCAACACAATCCATGAGATGGTAAATAAACTAATGCTCTAGACAAAGTAACCCCAAGTCAGGTAAAAAAGAGGTTAGGAGAGAAAGCATAAGCATGGATGAATAGCTCTGTCTGTGAATTAATAAGAACAAATAGTGCAGCTGAAAGTAGACTTGAGATTCATCTTAAAATCTACAAAAAATCCTTAATGGCCTACAACAACACTGTACAAGCTGCAAGAAAGAACCACTTTTCCAGGATCATTATAGAAAGTGGAAATAACCCTAGAATACTATTTTCAACAATAGACAAAATGCTAAACCCTGCCCCTATCCCTAAATGGACAAGTCAAGCTTCTGAAACTAAATGCAAGGAGTTTGTAGCCTTTTTAATAATTAAATCCCAACCATCGGAGCCAGCATTACTACAACAAATATAAACTTCCCAAGTAAACCTTCTACAAAGCACATTAAGACATTAACAGCATTGCTACTGAAGACCTGCAAAAGATTGTTAGAGAGAGTAAATCTACCACTTGCGCTATTGACCCTATCCCAAACACTCTTCTGAAAATAGTTTGTAATAGCATCTCATGCTCTGTTCTAAATATTATAAATAAATCTCTTGAATCTGGGGTCTTCCCAAATGCATACAAAGCAACTAAGCAACTAAGCAACTATAGACCAATATCAAACTTCACATTTCTATGTGAGGTCCTTGAGAAAGCAGCTTATCAACAACTGAAGACATTTCTAAATGACAACCCTAGAAAAGTTTCAGTCAGGTTTTAGAGCAAATCATAGCACAGAAACAGCCCTGACCAAAATAGTAAACAATTTAAGACTTAGCATGGATGCAAACAAAGTCTTAACTCCTCCAGAACTCTGCGGCGAAACTATTAATGAGAACAAAGAGGCGAGAACATTTACTCCAGTTCTGAAGTGATTACACTGGCTCCCAGTTTCCTGCAGGACTGATTTTAAGGTCCTCCAGCTTGTTTATAAACCTCTAAATGGCTCAGGACCAGCCGATTTCACAGATTCTCTAAAATCCTATGTTCCCCAAAGGGCCCTCAGATCTTCAACAGCTAACCTGCTAAGGATACAAAACCCCACTCACACAAAAATTGGAGATGCTGCCTTTATTAAGTACAGTGTTAGACTTTGCTGTAATTTCTACAGTTACTTACCCCAAAATGCCCATTAAAATACCATAATTTTATTTTCCGGTTCATTACTGTAATATGCATTGCATTATGGTTAATAACATTTAATTTACAGTGATTTACTGTATGTTTTGAATTTACGGTAGACTGCTGTATAACAACAGTGCTACTGTAGTTGAATATGACATACTTAAATTAAATTGTTAATTAATGTTATAGAAGCATAGAAATAAAAAGGAAAAATAAAATATCTCTAAAATGAAATAGGCTTACATTTTATTTGTTATGCTTTTAGCAGTGAATGTAATTAAAAAAGGTGACATGTTATTCAGCAGTGTAAATAATTTATTGAGAATTGTAGAGAGAAACAAGAAAAGAATTACGGAAAAATGCTTGACCTCCAGATTTGAACTCTAACCTCATGACTTCAAAAGAATGGAAGATATTGGATACTTCAAAGGCGTTGAAAGGTGTGAAAAGACTTCACAGGTGTTGAGTCGTTGTTGCCCATAACACGCTAGCATTCTGCTAATGAATGATGAATATATGATGTTATTAACAATATAAAATGCTTTTTAGAACACAAAATCAAACACATAGCAGTGTGTATTTTGTTTGCCTCCCCTTTAAAATGCAACATTCAAATTACTAGACAAAAAATTACATACTAAGAAAAGCTGATTTTGACGGGTATAGTTCAATAGACCTCCATTCAATCTGCACTCGCACGTGACCGCCCTCATATGGAACCAGAGTAGAACTGCAAGCAGTTCAGAAGCCGGACGTTTTCCGAGAGTGGGAGTTCTCTCTTTATTAGACATTCTCTGGGAAAGCCGATCTTTGCTAATTCTGTGACGTTAAAATCTCTGCTCAACAGTCACTAGCGGCAAAGTTAGGTTACCGACATGTGTCATAGCTAGGTAAGAGTAAGCTGTTAACTAGATTGTCATGTTAACTCTGTCATGGCCTCCTACTCTCCTTACGGGCCCCTCTGCCATGGCCTCTTACTCTCCTTA
>JACXGM010000354.1:39580-55647 GCA_016801145.1 Umbra pygmaea | reverse complement strand
CAAGTAATTTCTATCAGCTGTGAAATGTTTTCCTTTTGTTCAACACAGTTAATCCAATAGAGACGGGGTCTTTCAATGAGATCTGTGGTAAGTGTTTTGACAAAGGGTGTGAAAAATGTGTGAAACAAATGAAAACGTGGGAACCCATTTACAAGAGAAGACTTCTGCTAAAAAGGTGATGATGAAGATCAAGTGGTTCTCAGTTTCATTAAAGGTACAATATGTAATATCAATCAAAACAATAACAAAATACATACTTTCATTCAAAGCAAACATCACTATACATATATTATATATATTTCTTAGTTGTGTACTTACATTATCCTAAATGTTTCCACTAACTTTCAAATCCAGAGAAATTTGTAATATAATTCAAAGACAGGGACATTTCATTTTGTCGCCCGTAAATGGCGTCATACAACCTGTGACTGCTCTAGTTGTTATAAGATCCAGGGAGCCGCGAAACATATTGTGAATAAAGTTATAATTTACGTTATGTTTGGCGGCTCCCTGGATCTTAGACATAACGTGAATAAAGTTATAATTTTTTAACAATATATTACTTTGTCGGTGAACATTTTTTCTGCCGGAGATGCTAGATTGGAAGGTTGTCAGTGACGACGATAACAAAACCCATGATCCCACGCAACCTCCTGACGTCATCCAAGTACATGTTTTGCTATTGTTTTGATTGAGAGCCCCCTGGTGGCCAAAAACTACATATTGCACGTTTAAGCATGTCTTAGCAAACTCTACCACTTTTACCACTTTATATAATATTTCTTACAATCTTAAATGTTTTTATTCAGTGTGTGCCTTGCAAAAATATTTGTGTTTGTATTCAGTGTGTGATTGTCAAACCTCAGATGGACAGAAATGACAGCAAGCGGGGTCAAACATGGGTGGAATCAAATGTTTCACTCCACACACATTGAGCCCTCCCTGAAATAAGTAGCTTTGTACAGCACTCTGCATAAATGTTTGACTCTGCCCTGATTGATCCTCACCCTGAAATCCACACTGTGTGAAGGGTACTTGGATTGGGTTAACCAAAGTTTCAAAATGCTTTTTGTTATACGTTGTTCACTAATATGTTTTATACAGTATGTCCCCTCATTTATACGTATCAGTCAGATTTAAAAGTGAGTATACACAATTCATATAAAACATATGTATACAAATATACCTGCGTAGACGCTGCATACTAAAAGTGAGTATACACAATTTCCAATGTAGAAAAAGTTAGTATACCCAGAGAATACCCCTGATTATACCACTATCTCAACGTCTGTAATATTACCATGACGATTAGTATTACCATTAACATAACTGTTATTAAGGTCCCACACAGATATCTGCTCAAACACTAGACTGCTACACTATGTCTGCACTAAGTATGGCACCCCTGGTTTCATTGGTCCAGATTCCCGTTCTAGATTCCAAGTCTAGATTCCTGGTCTGGATACCAGATTCTCAGTTCATGATAATAATTGTATCTTTTATTAAAATGTCTTAGCAGATTTAATGTCAGACATCAGGATGTGATTATGAAGTTTTTAAGCTTTCCAAACCAGGCTCTTTCATTTATATAAAACAATATAAGAGTGAAGGAAACAGAAAATGTAAAAGGACAGGTATCGGGGGGAAAAGAGATATCAAGTATATGAAAGAAAGAATTAGAGACAGAGGGAGAAAGAGAGAGGTTGATGAATGTAGTGAAAAGCCGGTGTGCCATCATAGCAGCAAGCTTTGTGACTTGTTGCCACAATAAACATTGGTGGAGCACAAACACTATAGTATCCAACTTAGGATATAGTTGATTTATTTAAATCGGTCACTCCCCTCCTCTTTTCTCCAAACTAACTTGATAATTGCTTTCCTTTTCTGTACCGACACCTTGTAAATAACACTGTAGTCACTTGACTGGCTGTTGTTTTGATTATGTTTCATTTTCACGTCTTTCGCTTTGGCAATGTAAACATTAGTTTCCCATGCTAATAAAGCCCTTTGAATTGAATGGAATTTGAATTGATAGAGTGGGAGAGAGAGAAGGGGAGAGAAAGAGGGGTCGAGAGAGGGTGAGCGAAAGAGAGAAAGGGGGCCACTGGAGAAACAGGGCTACACTTTTGATGTGGAAAAGCACAAGAGCACTTCGCTCTTTGAGTCTGATTTATAGAAAGCTTCATCGGCTTAGAGCCAAATAGTCAGTCCAAGATCATTACAATATCCCTAATGAGGGAGAGAGAGAGTGTGTGTGTTGTGTGTGTGTGTGTTGTGTATTGTGTGTGTGTGAATTGGGAGCAGAGTGAGGACAGACAGAAGGGTTGATGTTTTGGGCAGATGCCTGTTTTCTCCTGCCAAAGGGAACCAAGACTACATCATTTGGAATGAAATTAGGGTGGAAGTAAGAGTAATTGAACAGTTTGACAAAAAGGGACACTAAGCTAGATGAGTTGGACCTTTTAGGGCGAATACATTTTCAGCTTTGTACACCACAGCAAAACTGTATTTACCTCTTTCTGCTTGGCATATCAGATCTACTAAAACATAAGTCAGAAATGGAAAAGCGAGAGTGTGGGGGAAAACCCATTTTTATCCAACAGAAAAAAGCTGAATTTGAAAAAGACGTCTTGAGTAATTAATTCTTCTCAAGGCTGTTACTAACACTCCATTCTCAAGCCCTTTGTAAGAGTGAAATGTTTTTATTTTAAGTGTAACTTCTGTAACTCTGCTGTTCTCTTTTCAGTCTTGTTACCTTGTGTCTGAACAATAACCTTTTCCAATGTGTTTATCAAAACTGATATGTCGATAGGGATTCTACATTATATAAATCCATAATAATAATATTCAACTTTCATTAGCGATTGACAAGGAGTAGACAAATTCTCTTTGTTAGTTATTATTTTTACTGTTATTTTAACAGGCAAATTGACTGAGAATAAATGAATATCTATAGCAATGGCCTGTAGGGGGAGGGTGAATGAGCCAATTGAAAGCTGGGGATGATTAGGTTGCCATGATGGTATTAAGGCCAGAGTGGAAATTAGTCCAGGACACCAGGGTTAACACTGGTACTCTTATGAATTGTGCCCTGAGATTTTTAGTTTCCACAGAGTCAAGACATCAAGACACCCATCCGAAACACAACATCCTACACAGAGCAGATATCCCCTTCACTGCCCTGGGGCATTGGGAATAATCTTTAGACTAAAGGGAGGAGTGACCTCTACTGGCCCTCTAAAGCCATTTCCATTTGGTCATGTTGGCTAGTTAGTGCTTTAGACAGAGCAGTTTGGTAGCATCATTTAATGAACACAAATGTGTTATTAATTGATAACATTTGTGGAACAGTATGGGAAAAATAATTTGGGACATGCAAAAAACTAAACAAAAAGAGTACTTTGAAAATTAAATTCAAACTGTACTTTATATACACATATTTAACACATTATTTGATGTTTTACTTTGAATGAATTTTCCCCCATTCATCCATTATGCATGTCCTCAGCTGCAGAACTGTACAAGGCCTTCGTTGCCTTATTTTACATTTCATAATGCACCACATATTCTTAATTTACAAAGAAGTACATTAACAAGTCACTCCTTTTTTTTTAGCATTTTCCATACTGTCCCAACCTTTTCGGAATTGGGGTTGTAAGTCTTTCTGGATAACATCATATGCTAAATGACTGAAATATAAAAAGTGTAAAATGACATATTTCAAATACAATTTTACATTGAATTGATTGCCAACATTTATATTAATTTGCAGCTTTTACACTAATCAGAATTTTCTTTTTTCATCCATTTCCAGGTCTGTTCACAGCAGATTGACTGCTGGATGGATTGGGCATTTGGAAGTGACCTTTGACCTCTGAAGGGCTGAACGCATTTCATCGCCTGGGCTGTGACGTGTTTGTTTTCAAAGCTGAGGGAAAGAGTCTGTGCCTGTAGATTTGCCCGTAAACTGTCTGACAGAGATGAAGGCCTAGAGACGGACCATCAAGGCATGAGGCTGCTGGGAAGGGAAGCTTGTGTGAGCGTGTGCCTCCGTGATCCAACCATATAAATCAGATCTTCTGTAAATGCTGTGAAGTGAGAGGACACAGAGGCGTCTCTAAAGGCTCCGTATCAGTGCAAAGCAAACACTGGAGATGTGTTGGCGTGAGAGACGTCTGCAGCAGACATACTGTATGTCTGTGTGTGGAACTGAGTGACTGTGGGAATGTGCGATCTGAACTTGCGGTTTTGTTTTTCCCTCCAGAAGTCTGGATGTTCAGGCAGGCCTCAGGGCTGAAGCAGACGCCATCCTGATTGACTGCTGGGAGTTTTTGTGTGTTTCTGTGTGTAGTATGTTGTTGTCTGTATGTTCCCATGCTATAAAACAAATGGAGAAACGATGACACTGTAAATCCAACCTTCCTTTAGCATATCAGTTTGATATGCAGCGACAGAAAACTGCTCTTGTTGTGAGGTCTTATCATTAATTTACGACTGTAAAAACAAAGACTAATTGAAAAGACAATAATTCTGGAGTTGATTTGGAGATGTATTCGCACTGATGTAAACAGGAAAATAACGGGCCAAATGTCAGTGATCTCAGTCCCTCTACGACCAAAATACAGGGACTTGAATGAACGTCTACAAAGCTGACAAGCCTGGTGAACATTGATGGTGTGCAAAGATATCTGTATTGAAACCGCTCTCAGAAAACATCAAGAGGCTTTTCACGTCCCAAAGCACCTAGCCATGATGTCACAGCTCCCAGGAGCACGGTCCAGTTCCTTTTCGAACATGTTCTATTGTTCTCTAAGCTAAGTACCTTCTGTTTGGTTTCATCAATAGAAGAGCAGGGTGACCCCTGGAAGCCCAGGAACCCCCAGGAGAACTCCAGTCCTTTTCTCATGTGGCTCTCGTTTCAGGAAGGCACATGACAGGGGTGTCATATGTGTACACAAAGAGAGGGCCACTGCTGCCGCCTAAAACATCCTTGTCTGTTCCCACCGCTCTCAGACGAAGAGTGCTCCTTATCACCTCAGGGTCGTTCACAGCACCACAGAGGAGCCGTAGTCTGACCTCAACTGACCCGAGGGAGGTTAAAGAGCTCTCCTATTAAATGTTGCTTCGGTCCATTCAAACTTTTCTGTTGTCTTTTTTTCTGGATTAGCATCACAGGGCTAAGGGGTTCTGCATCCGAGGGGTAAACTATCCACCTCCTCATAGTACTATACATGGCATATGCTTGACATAATGGTAGACCTACCCGTTCAATAGCTGCTTTTGTTAGTTTGTCTTTTAGATAAAATAATGGTCTTGAATTGCTCACTTCCATTCTTTTATGGAATTTGCAATTTGTAAAATAGCACACATAGTAAACAAATTGATTCAAAAGTTCCATTAAAACAGTGTTGTTTTATAACTTTTCAGTGTAAAACCCCTCTTAACTGACTCATTTTGTGTTATTGCTAACTTGCTACTGAAACAGAAATCACAGTCTGTCTGCATGTTAACCTCTGGCCTGCTAGGCCTGAACCAGTGGTCCTCTGCTTTGCAACACAAATGAACACTTGACATAGCCTCATCAACAATATTGAGGAGTAATCTTACAGTATGTTCTAAACATTAAGTTTTGTGAAGAACATTCTATACATCACCAATAATAGCAAGTTCCAACGAGTACTGTATGCCTAAAACGAGCTCCAGTAGGAAATGACCTAGCCCAGAGGGGAAATCCATATCATCCCTGCATCACAACTCAATTTATTTTCCTATAATAAACAAAATCATTGGAGTCCCTGTGCTTCAGAATAATGCGGTCCTTCAGTGATTTGGACATGATGACCCCGTTGAAGTGCTTGATAAAGGCTGTACATGAAAAACAATGAGTGGCAATCATTTTAGATTTCTGAAGAGTGTCTCTTTAATGCTGGTCAAGGACAAGCTTGACCACTTCTATATTTTCCCATCTTTTATTCATACATTGTGTATATGTGACAGAATGTCTGTGTCCATGTACCTACATGTAGAAGTTGTAGAAGTTGTTCATGCATGTTGTAGATGTTATTCATAGTAGGTCAGTAGAACCAGGCAGGTGTTTTAGAAGTTGTTCTTAGTAGGTCAACAGAACCAGGCACATGTATTAGAAGTTGTTCTTAGTAGATCAGCAGAACCAGGCACATGTTTTAGAAGTTGTTCTTAGTAGGTCAGCAGAACCAGACAGGTGTTTTAAAAGTTGTTCTTAGTAGGTCAGCAGTCAGAACCAGGCACATGTATTAGAAGTTGTACTTAGTAGATCAACAGAACCAGGCACATGTATTAGAAGTTGTACTTAGTAGATCAGCAGAACCAGGCACATGTATTAGAGGTTGTTCTTAGTAGATCAGCAGAACCAGGCACATGTTTTAGAAGTTGTTCTTAGTAGGTCAGCAGAACCAGACTCATGTTTTAGAAGTTGTTTTTAGTAGGTCAGCAGAACCAGGCAAATGTTTTAGAAGTTGTTCTTAGTAGGTCAGCAGTCAGAACCAGGCACATGTTTTAGAAGTTGTTCTTAGTAGGTCAGCAGAACCAGGCACATGTTTTAGAAGTTGTTCATAGTGGGTCAGCAGAACCAGGCACATGTTTTAAAGGTTGTTCATAGTAGGTCAGCAGAACCAGGCACATGTTTTAAAGGTTGTTCATAGTAGGTCAGCAGAACCAGGCACATGTGTAGAAGATGGTAATTGGTCAGCAGAACCAGGCACGTGTGTTTCAGATATTAGTGCCAGATTAATCAATGAGATGTTTCACACATGTTCCTCTCTGTTTGATACATACTACCATATCATCACATGAAATAAAAGATCTAGCAAGATTTAAATATTAATATAGTCATTTTGACTATATACCGATCACAGTTCAAGCCTTGGATATTGTGTCTCATGGTTGTCCTTGATTATTTGAACCCAATGATTTATTTCAATTCCTTCAGGAAATACAAGTAATTTCATGCTGGGCTTCCTGCTTTTCCCAAGTCCCGCCCAAACGACTTCTCGATTGGGCACCATTAGTTAAACAACTTTGCTAACATAGTGGCTTCTAACCACGATTTGTAGTTCCAACTTGCTCTTACATTTTGATACAACCCTACATGTTTAAGCCCGAATATGGATAAAAAATATGAGTTCAATCTTCAAGCTCAGCAAGCTGTATTAACCGCCTCTCTGATCCTGTAAAAACATGCTAAAATACTGATAGCCGTTGCCTTTGAGGTAAGTGTCTGTCTGTGCCAACTGAGGAAGAAAGTGTTTGCTGCAGTGAAGGGAATCATTGACAAGCGTTACTCGGAAGGGCCGATACTACTAGCATGTCTGACGATCGCATTTGTATCACGACCATCTAGCCTACGAAGAAATTGCTGCTCCCGCCACTGGCCCCCGTCGAAAACATTTTTTTATACATTTCTTTTTACCTTTACTTATACAGAGAAAATCAACAGACCCATGTCTCTTTTACAGAGAGACATGGGTCTGTTGACCCCTTAATAAAACATTAAAAACAATATAAATATAAAATAATTGATAACTATACAGGTATTAGTTTATGCACTACCTGCACAGGAAATTTGATGGCTCATTTTGCAGGTAGGCTTCTGAATCTGCCTCGTTAGAACAGGGGTAGAAAATGAAGTGTTTTTATCCATCTCATTGCATATGGTTACCACTTCTTCCTTAGTACTACTAATTGTTAGACAATGGTGTAAACGAGCACTGATCTTTTGGCAGTCGTGTAGTTACTAAAGCTGGGCACAACACATCCAGAGGATCATGTGTTTGTGTTTAAAATTGAATTATCGTTTTTAAAAGTTGGTAGCTAATTGAGAGCTATTGGCCCCTTCAAGTTCCTTTTCACTAACAAACTAAACTACTTGCTAGAGGTGCGTGCACTACATTGCTTTAAATCCTGAACCTTCTGCTATTTCCGGAAAAAGAAGAAGCCTATTCTATTGTGAAATTCAAACTCACTCGTTTTTTAACGTGTTGTCAAAATATCATTATATGACAGAAATTGCTAACATTAGTAATAAGTATTTATTCGTATTTACCACATCCAAAAGAAGCAGGTTTCGTAAAATGCAGAGGATCCACTTTTGGCTGATGCTGGTTTTTATTCTTTCTTGTTAATGAAGGTATGTAGGATAAAAGTTGATTTCTGTGGAGGTCTGTTATAGCAGGTACTGTAGAATGTCACATTGACATGATACTGATGACAGTACTGTATATCTGCGCCATGAGGTGAATTCATTTTCTCAAAAAGGGATTTTCTAATCAACGTCTATATGGAACATGAAACCAGCATTTAACGTAAGGTAAGTGACATTGTTGTTTTCCTTGCAAGGTACAGTATGTCTGTGAGATCAAAGAGGCAGGAACGCAAAACTCAAATCATCCCAATGTCACTTTTTCCAGTGCAGATCTTTGGTGTCCATCCAAAGCGTAGTCTGACCCGCACCATCTCTCCATCTACCCTCAGTCAATCAGGCCTGCATCCAACCCCCGCCACCATGGCGACCACCCCTCCCCATTCCCTCCACTCCCCTCCAGAGTAATCATTGTTATGGTTACTCAGGCTTCTGGCTGGCCAACAGGCTTCCCAGTGACATTTAGGCTATTATGTCTAAAGCACTTGTCAAAACAGCGGTCAGACGAGCCATGCTGCCTGGATGGGGGGTGCAAGCCAGGGAAAACGCGGGTGGGCAAGGGGAAGCTGGCGTCTCAGGGAAGGTCCCGGTAGCTTCTGGTTCCCAGCCGCTACCGCAGCCGCAACCACAAAACCAGGAAATGAGACGCAGCACTAGCCGAGCTTGGCCAGGCTTACGGCGATAGCTAAAGAGTCAAGGCATTTTTTTCGATTTCTGCACTGCTTGTGAAAGCCAGGCTGCTGTCGCAAAGGCAGACACAGATCCACAGCAGAAAGAACCCAGCAATGTGGAGACTCTCTCTCCCCCCTCGCTCTCTCTGTCTTTCTCTTCACATCAGGCCTGGCACTAGTGTTTTCCCAACCGTCTTCCATTAACATCCAGCCTGATCTTTTAACAGATACCCTGTAGATAAACTGTAATTCCCTTTAAATGTCGCCCCCACTACACAGTATGGTAAAGGGAGAATAAAGCCGTGGGGGGCCCTGAGCGCAGGAGAGATAAAGGACGGTTCAGCAGGCTCGTGGCCAGACGGTCACAAGGTCAGATGTAATAAAAAGATAAGGGGTGAATAACGGGGACTTCCCTGCAGCGCACAGGCACAGACATCCACGTGCACGTGCACACTCTATATTTCAGTACTCATTTTGATTCTTAATTTGTCTATGTGTCTACAGGTTTTATCATCATCCTGCAAGGTAGTAAAACAAGGACAATTTAACATTGTTGGGATTTTCACCAGCTCTACATGGAAAAATCTGACTTTTTGGCTTAAGGCTTAGCTTTATGGTGAAGGTTACAAAAGTTAAGAAGGTTACAGTGAGAATTATGTTTAGTGGTTATATTTACGGTATATGTTTAGGGGTTTCGTTTAGAGGTTATGTTTAAAGGTTGCAAATTACGTTCTCAGGAAACTATTTTGAAAACATGAATTACAATATATGCCAACATATTTTGGTGTTTTTATGTTTTCTCCTTTTATTACATTGCATCTGCATGCTTTGTTTTGCAGATTCATGTGAGAACATTCCACACATTCCATACATTCCATAGCATTCAAAATGATATTCCAATGTTCACTGTTAAGGTAAGGGTTAAGTTTAGGCATGATGTTTCCAAATTTAAGTTTAGGATTAAGGTTAGGGTTAACATTTAAATATTACGCCTGTCTACAGAAAGACATATAACAAACATAATTGAGTTTCTCATACTTTCATATTTCACATAATTCAGTTTTTTCAAAATAGCTTCCTCCGAATTTAATTCGTGCAATTTTGGGTTGAACCAACTTGTCAAGCAATCATCAAGCCCTGTACTAAATCAAGCCCTGTACTGAATCAAGCCCTGTACTGAATTAAGCGCTGCACTGAATCAAGCCCTGTACTGAATCAAGCCCTGTACTGAATCAAGCCCTGTACTGAATCAAGCCCTGTACTGAATCAAGCCCTGAATATGTTGAGCTATAGTAGTTCAAGGCTACAGCAAAACATACAGAGAACTGGAGGGCCCCAGGAGAGGTTTGACAACCACAGATGTCCCAGGGCTAGGAACTTGTGGATGCCCGGTTTCATATCTCTTCATAAAGTGAAATGTAGAAAAGCTAAATTACTCTAGATAACAATGTCTCTTGAGCCAAGCGCTAACGTCTGAAATGCTGCAAGTAAAGACATACCAGTGGTGTGAATCATTTCATCAGATGCTCTGTAAGTAGATCAAGGGACTGATAGAAATAATATTGTAGTATAACTTTAAAAGCCCTCCACTCACCGGCCTGACTCAGTCCTCCATTCCTGTAGCACGTACTGGAAGGCACAGCGCCACAGTTTCCTTTGAAATCCCATCGGATGCCCTCACTTCCCTGATTCTGGCAAAATCCGCTAAGCCCTGCTCTCTGCACTTGTATGTTGTTCTAAACCCTCACATGGCTCATGTCACAAAAATGGGAAAACTCGCGTGATATCCAGAGGTGATATCCGCCCTGGAAAGTGAGCCCCAGAAACGAAAACAATACAAAAAAAGATAGGACTTTATTTGGGGGGCATGAACCTGTGCTCACAAAGATTATTGGCTCTTTCATCGCTGAGATCATTGCCTACATTTTGGGAAATGTGAAGTATACTGTAACTGAAATAAATTATATTTCTAATGATATACACATGAAACGAAATACATTTGAGAAATACAAGTATTTCGGATACATACTCGTGTTAGTAAATATATTTAGCCATTTCACATTTTCCGTACGGGTTCTGGTTTCAGGTCTTGGTTAGTGTCAGCATGAAATTAAAGTCATCTGGTAAATACTGCAGTCGTCAGGAAACAGTGGGTTATGTGGGTTATTGTTGGGCTCTGAGGAAAAAATTTGGACAGATGTGTTAAAAAACAATACAGCAGATTTCTAGACATAATTTCTGGTCCTGATACCTGTATATTACAGACTTCAGCTCTATGGTTGAGTCAAGGATTAATAATTTAGAGGGAGATGTGGTTGTGGCTGTGGAGAGCAGGCCGCTGCCTGTGGACAGACTAAGATAGCCCTTCAGACCTGCTGGCTACAGCCAAGGACACCAACCACCACCTGGGGAAGGCCTGTCAGAGACCCTGCTGGTGGAGATTAGAGTAGGGCTGAGTGGAGTGCAGAAGTGGGCTGAGCAGAAGACCTCTGTGTTTGTCCATGGGTGCCTGTTGATCTCCTCTGCTGCTTTAGAGACACACCCAGACTCTCCTACTGACAGAAACACACACACAGACCAAGAAACAGACACAATATGGAGAAGAGAAAATCCAACATCGAATACATCCCATTGCTGGGACTCAATGTGTTGGGACTCAATGTGTTAAAAAATATCTTTAATGTTAAGGCATGTACATTTTTTGGTACTACAGTATTGGGATTCCATTGCATGCTTACAAGCAGAGGGGGTAAAAATACTGAGTAAATGTACTTTTCTGAGGAACTCTGAGTTCACACGTTTTGTGAAGGTAAAGGGTGTTCATATCTTAACATTGACCTATAAAACAAATAGAAAGATTAAAGAGAATTTAAATGGTCACCGGTAAGATACAAACACCCTTTACCTGATCATTTTGGTCTTCAGTAGGGACTTCCCAAAACTTGTGAACTCAGAGTTACTCAGAAAAGTACTTTTACTGAGTACTTTTACCACCTCTGCCAACAAGACAACTCCACAAACAGAAACATGACCGATGCTGGAGACAAAAATTGGCCTTGGTACTTCTGACATTCTGGCCAATCTCTCCTAGGTAAAAATGGTCCAAACTGCCAACACTAACAAAGTATATGCCATCCTCATCTCTCTACATTATTACCCTGTACGGAGGATAAAGCAGCGGTGTTTACAGGTGACTTCAGTTTGACTGCAAAACACATTATTACAAGGGCAAGCCTACCTTTACCACGTTACCCCCGCTCCTCAATTTGCCACGACTGACAGGGAATGACACTTTTAGGGCCCTGTGCATTGGTCTATGACCAGAAACTGTTGGTCCTCTAGAACACTCCATCAATCAAACAGGGATGGCACACTGCAATACAAAGCTGTGAAAGGTGATGTGAAATGTTTGTTCAGTAAATCTCTGCACTCACTTTCACCAGGAATCCAACACCTGGCCACAGTGACTTAATTGCATACACCAATTCTTTACTTGTTTTCTTTCTATTTGTTTGACCACTTTCTCTTCTAGGTTTACGGTATCCAGTTTGTGGTTATGGACTTGCCGTATCAATGAACCTCTCAGGAGGCTGGGTTCTGCATCTTACAAAACATCACGTAAGAGCCGTTCAGAAAACGACTGTTACATCAACGAGGAAGCCAGCTGACAGCAACACGCCTGCCAGAATGAGCATTCCTATGGTTAACAAACGCAGTTAGATGGCAGATACCGTTACGGAAGCACAATGCCCAGAGGTCCTCTGGTGAAAATCATCTGTATACACTATATAGCCAGAAATATGTGGACATCTGACCATCACACCCTTATAAGCTTGTTGTACATCCCATTTGAGAATCATGGGCATTAATATTGAGTTGCCCCCCCCGTGGCTCTAACAGCTGCCTCTCTTCTGGGAAGGATTTACACAAGTTTTTGGAGTGTGTCTGTGGGAATTTCAGCCAAAAGAACATTTGTGAGGTCATGTTCTGGTTGTGGACGAGAAGGCCTGGCTAGCAATCATCATTACAAATCATCCCAAAGGTGTTCAATGGGGTTATGGTCAGGCTCTGTGCAGGCCACTCAAGTTCCTCCATCCCAAACTTATTGAATCACACCTTTATGGACCCTGCGTTGTGCACAGGAGCACAGTCATGCTGGAACAACAAAGGGCCTTCCCCAAATTGTTGCTACAAAGTTGGATGCACAAAGTTGTCTAAATTGTCTTTGTATCCTGTAGCATGATGATGAACCTTCAGAGATGAGCTCAGTGCCTGAGGCTGAGTATGTCCTAAAATGTCCACCTGACTCCCCAAATTCAGTTATCATCACGGTTCTAAATGTAAAATGGTGGTAGCTAGGATACCAACTGGCCAATAGCAAGCTCACATAAAAGGAATTGTGCTTCTCTCATTTGGACATAGAACCAAATATCTTAGTATGGAGAGTGGAGAATTTCACTTCACTATCTAAACAAGTCTGTATAACTGGGAGGGAGGAAAGAGAAAGTCCATGCTGGAATGTCTGGCAGTGTAGAAGATCGGCTGGCTGGATGGTTGCTTAGCTCTGGGTTTATTGGATACTACTCCTGGAAACCACCTTTTTCAGCCTTGCTGCACTTTCACTCTGTCTCAAATGTACCCACACATTTGAATCATAAGGGACTGATAAAGCCCAAAAGTGCTCCTTTCACGTATGCAGGTATTTATTTTACAATGTTTTATAGGTCTGCATGTCATATTCTGTGTTCTAACATGTTGATTTAAAGGAACATTTACACAGGGGCTCTGCACTTTCTGTCTCATCACTCTGTGCTTCCCTGGTTTCCCTTCATAACCAGATCCACCTTTGTGATGTACATGGACAGTGATATTTCAATTAAAAACAAGAACCTAGTAGTCAAATAAGTTGTTGTGTTCCTCAAACAGAACCCATTCCCTTTACAGGCCACAATGTTTAACATGAGCCTTCATGGCATTTTAGGGGCACTTTGTAGGGTGTAGGACACTACTCGAGGATCACAGCAAACTAATACCAGTCAGATATTGTCAGGGCAAATAGAGATGTAATGTCATACGTGTAGTGAGCTGAAGTCAAATAAACACTGGACCACCAGAATCGCTAAAATGTAATAGGAATCATTACAGCATCACCAATACTTGGGACTGCCTCAGTGGAAGTGCTCAGGATGTGGTGAGCGCTGCTTTAGTTTAGGTTTTTACCACCTGGTTTAAACTCATAGTGCCACTGTGGCATTCTGCTGTTTCAACCAGTTAACTGACTGGAAACGTTTTAAATCCTGAGGAAAAACAGAACACAGAGACATTGAATAGCTGAGTCCTCTTAGACATTATTGGACAGTCGAATTCTGGTAGACAGCATGACCAGGTGAGTTCTGGTAGACAGTATTTACCAGGTGAGATCCTGTAGACAGCATTGACCAAGTAAGTTCCGGTACACAGCATTGACCAGGTGAGTTCTGGTAGACAGTGTTGCTTAGTGTACAAACCTATGTTAGCCTGTTGAGAACAAGCCTCAAGGAGTGCATGGGATTAAAGATCACAACAGGCTTAGATTTCCACTGTGTTTATTCTTCTCTATTAATACATTATGTCAAAAACAACAAAAGGCTAAATCAAAACAAAGCCCAACTTTGAGTAAGGTCATGTGTGGAGAGCCTGTGGGACATGATATACTATGGCAGGGGTTCCCAACCCTCTCTTCGGGGCACCCCAGCCAGGCCATGTTTTTGTTTTAACCCTGAAATGGCACACCTGATTCAATTAGTCAAAGGCTTAATGTGTAGTTGACTAATTGAACCAGTTGTGTCATTTCAGCGAGAAAAATAAAATATGGCCTTTCTGGGGTGCCCCGAGAAGAGGGTTGGGAACCACTGTACTATGGCACTCTGTCATCTGCTCTACCCTGATTGGTTGTCATTATTACTAGCTGTAGTGCATGATATGATTAGTTGCCTTTTATTAAGACACCCTGATCCAGACCAATGTGTTGATTATTGTTTCTACCTGTTTGCTACGTGTGGGCTACCGTCATTCCGCCATTAGCTGTAGTTATGTTTATTATTTTCCTTTCTGTTAAAGTAGCCTACTCAACTCTGCACCTGCTTCTGCCTCACTACCTTCAGCTTCAGCTGGACAGGAATATAAGACTGTATTTTAGGAAGCAGAAAGTTGATTAAACGGTGTAGAGCACACAGATTTTCTGTGAAATAGCCAAGGACCTGGGTAACAGCTACTTCCTCATGCCTGATCCGGTGAGTGTGTCCTACCCGTCTCTCCCAAACAAGTTCAGTGGGAACCCCAAAGATTGTTCAGCCTGCCTCTGGTTAGGTCAGCAACCAGTTAACCTCATCGACCCCTCTGCCCAGATAGCAGAAATGCGTAGTGGCTGGGAAGCCAATAACCCACATATGCCGCCTGCCCCAGTGACACAGTTCAATAAGCCCCCTGCCCTAGTGACACAGTCCAGCATGCTGCCTGCCCCAGTGACACAGTTCAATAAGCTCCCTGCCCTAGTTACACAGTCCAATATGCCGCCTGCCCTAGTGACACAGTCCAATACGCTGCCTGCCCCAGTGATACAGTCCAAAACGCTGCCTGCCCTAGTGACACAGTCCAATATGCCGCCTGCCCCAGTAACACAGTCCAATACGCCGCCTGCCCCAGTGACACAGTCCAGCACACCACCTGCCCCAGTGACACAGTCCAGCACGTCGCCTGTCCCAGTGACACAGTCCAGCACACCACCTGCCCCAGTGACACAGTTCAATAAGCCGCCTGCCCTAGTGACACAGTCCAGCATGCCGCCTGCCCCAGTGACACAGTTCAATAAGCTCCCTGCCCTAGTTACACAGTCCAATATGCCGCCTGCCCTAGTGACACAGTCCAATATGCTGCCTGCCCCAGTGATACAGTCCAAAACGCTGCCTGCCCTAGTGACACAGTCCAATATGCCGCCTGCCCCAGTGACACAGTCCTGCCGCCTGCCCTAGTGACACAGTCCAATACGCCACCAGCCCTAGTGACACAGTCCAAACTATGCTGCCTGCCCCAGTGACACAGCCCAGCATGTCGCCTGTCCTAGTGAAACAGTCCAAAATACGCCGCCTGCCCTAGTGACACAGTCCAGCATGTCGCCTGCCCTAGTGACACAGTCCAAAATATCCGCCTGCCCTAGAGACACAGTCCAAAATATCCGCCTG
>JACXGM010000354.1:20257-39480 GCA_016801145.1 Umbra pygmaea | reverse complement strand
TTTATAGAATATAAGGGCACTAGTCTGGGCCTGGTTTCACAAAGATGAACTCTGTCTATGGCTTAGCTATAGTAGATAGTCAGAATTCAGATAGACATCCAAATCAGGCTGTTGCACAATGCTTTTAAGATCCTGACTATCTTAAGTAGGACTTTGCTGCAATGAATTCTAGGTGAAATAAGACACTTCAAAACAAAACAATTTCTGTGGAGAGAGAAGAATCTTCCAGAAGAAAAAACATCTCTGCTGTACTCTACCAATAAGGCCTGTATGGTAGAGTGGCCAGATGGAAGCCACTCCTCAGTAAAAGGCACATGAGAGCCTACCTGTAGTGTCCCAAAAGGCACCTGAAGGAATCTCAGACCATGAGAAACAAAATTATCTGGTCTGATGAAACAACCATTACTAAAGTGAAGTAGTGGTGGTGGCAACATCATGCTGTGAGCATGTTTTTCAGCTGCAGGAATTGGAAGCCTAGTCAGAATCAAGGAAAAAATGAATGCAGTAATGTACAGAGACATCCTTGCTGAATACCTGCTCCAGAGTGCTCTCAACATCAGAATGGAGTGAAGGTTCATCTTCCAACAGGACAACAACACTAAGCACACAGCCAAGATAACAAAAAAGAGGCTGCAAGACAAATCTTTGAATGTCCTTGAGTGGCCCAGCCAGAGCCCTAACTTGCATTACAGTAGTCTATGAGAAAATTTCTATAATAGATATGTCTAATATAGCTTTCTGAAACTGGCCCCAGTCTTTCAAGAGCAAGGATGGGTCGAGGCTTGCCGGTCTACAAAAAGATGCATCATCGAATAATCCAACACTTAGAGGAAAACTTCTTCAAATTGGTAGCATTTTGGGCATTTCACCTTCTACAGTGCACAATGTAATTAAAAGAGTCAAGGAATTTGGTCAAATCCCAAAATTCTTTGACCACTTGTCAATGCCTGTGATCTCCGATCCTTGGGATACTTTGTAAACCTTTGTCAGTCAACACCATTCGCCGCTGCATGGTTTTACTTAAGATTCAGGTTAATGCTTTCAAGCTGAAGCCATACATCAACACTGTCCAGAAGCTCGATGGACAGTAGCACAGAGGAATTGTGTTTTGTGGTCCAACAAGTCAACATTTCAAATTTTTGGACAAACCTGTCTCCAATTGAGAATGTCTGGCGCACTATGGAGTGCAAAATAAGGCAATGAAGCCCATGTACATTGGTGCTCTTAAAGACATGCATAATGGATGAATGGGGGAAAATTCCGCTTGCTTAAACTGAACCAACTTCAGTGCTCAAATGCTTAAGAGAAAAGGTGATGTTACACAGTGGTAAAGAGCCGACTGTCACAACTTATTTGGCGTGTGTTGCAGTCATCAGATTTGAAATTAGTGTATATTGTAAAAATGTTTTACATTCACAAAAAATGTTTAGATTTTTTTTAAAATAATGTACAATTATTGTACAGGGTAAATTGAATTTTCAAATGACTGTTTTAGTTTTTTTGCATTTTCAATACTGTCCCAATTATTTTGTAATCGAGGTAGTATCAACAGATATCCTCATGTCAAAGACAACTAGGGTCCCCACACACACCCACATGCATGCACACACAAACACACACACACACAAACTCACAGATAATGTACACCACACACATAACCACTCTAGCCTACCTCTGGGCAGCAACAAGCGACACTTCACAATAACACTTGGTCTGTAAGAGAGGACACGGGGCTAATGAAGTGTCTGAGAGTTAAAGGTGGCCTGTCTCAAACAAAGGCTGTCAAATTGGAATGTCCAGACAAGCCTGTAGCCGGGTGAGAGTGATTTAGTATGGTTCCCCATGGCCTTGTAGCCTACATCCACTCATTTGTCTTCCTGCATTTTAGTTGCTGCAACTAAATTGTTCTTTATACCAACAAATTCTCATGGCGATAAGTGGGTTACCATACATAATGGAAAATTTGCCGTATTACGTAGATAGACTATTGCGCCAATCACACCTACAGCGTTATTGCAGAATTGCTGCACAATATTTTGCTCAACTACAGTATGCAACTACCCAGAACGCAGGTGTTTCCCACACTTAGACAGGTGCATCCATTTATAATTCCCTTCTGCTAACGGAGGCTCAACTAAATATTAATGATATTGATTTGATATTTTTGTTGGGGTGCCCAAATTTATGCACCTGTCTAATTTAGTTTTGATGCATATTGCACATTTTTTGTTCATCTAGTATCCCTCATTTCACTACTGAAATATGACTGTGTTTTTCAGTGATTTGATAGATCAAAATGAAATTGCTGATCCAAACACCCAATTATTTATAAATGTACAGTAAATAATGTACATTTACTGTACATTATTTACTGTACATTTATAAATGTACAGTAAATAATGGAAATTGTCAGGGGTGCCTAAACTTTGGCACACAACGATAAGTAAATAACGTACACAAAACAAAACTGAAAAAGCCATATGACAAACAAGAACCAACACAGGCAGGTTATCACCTGTAACTTAAATAGTCTAACTCCTAAATTACACACAGGTGAGGAGGAGGAGCTGCAAAAAGACCCTCAGTTGTAAGCCTACATCCCTTCCGTGTAGCACAGACCTTGGAGAACGCATCCTGAAGATCACTTTATTCTGATGGGATGGATACAGGTTTGGTGCTCGCCGGACTTTCCACTGAGGTTGATCCCAATAACATATGCCGACACCTCCCCTGACCTGGCACCCACTCCTGGATTCTTCTCTCAGGCCAGAATACAACCGGGTTATGGGACACTAACCAGGGTTAACTGACGACAATAGGATGAGCAGGTGAATGCATCACAAATGATGACATATTTTCATGATGGGCTTGATTCATTATAAGAGGAGTTGTGACATGGGTAATAGTTCCTTCTCCTAGTGGGTGACTGTCCAATGCCAGGACCGCTACAGGGGTTCTTAGCTTTTGTGTGGGGATGCGGAGCTGTTTGACTAATTGTTTATCAATGAATTTGTCAGCAGCTCCAGAGTCTACTAGGGCTGGAAACACTAGCGATGCATGGTAAGTAGGCAGAGACACCGATAAAGTCACATGAATATGAGGAAAAAGCCATGTTTATAAGCTGTGTAGCAGTGCAGCCTCATTCCATCCGCATCTTGCCGCGGCTGTCCAGAAGGCGAAAGCATATTCTGCTGTGGTCTGAGATCCCTGGCGGAGCTGAAGCAGAAAATCCCCTTCCTCCGTGCCATCAGGGGCATGATCAAAGACTGAGCGCAACAAGGAAGTGAAATCCGCATAGGATGAAAGCTCCGGTCCCAGGGTTCGTTCTTCTGTAAATTATGTTAGGTGTTAAATAATGGAGGCAGATGCAGGACACTGTATCTGGAGTAGACTTTACTCATATCATTTGATATACATGCATTTCTTTAATCGTCACAACAATAAGGTACGATAAGACAAAATCTATAAAAAATGCTCAAAAAATGTGTACATAAGGCACAACACGCACACGTGGTAAATAACACAAGTTATCTATCAGACGTTCACAAAACTGAACCGAAACAGCCTTATGACAAACAATAACCAACACAGGCAGGTTAGTACCTAGAACGTAAATAGTCTAACTCCTAAGGTACACACAGGTGTGTGCAATAACAGTGCCTGAGCAATCAGGCGGAATCAGTAGCAGGGAGAGCTGAGACATTGAATCTGAGGGGGAGTGGAGACAGCAGAAACACCTGGTCCTTTTATTTTTAAAAGGATCCTTTTATAATTATTATTTTATTTCCACTTGGTACCATATTTCATAATAGTGCACTACATTTGATCAAAGCCCATAAAGAAATGGTGCAATATACTGTTTATTAGAGAAACACTTTGCCATTTGGGCCACAACTTTGATAAAGTCGTTTTCTGCTATAAGGTTTCTCCAGTGTTTTAGCGTTTTCCCTTACCTCATTCTCATTCCTGTGAGGATTACCTCTGGTATTTTCAGACAAAGTTGAATCCAGTTAACCCTTTTATTGTTTCATATTCCTGCTAAATCAGAGTTACTCATGGATACAGGAGATCAGGAAGATTTTGAGCAGACATTTTTAATGTCAGTTGTGATCAACTATTAGGAAGAGGTTGGGATGGAATCAATGAGTGGGTGGGATAGGGGTATCAGGAGTAGAGCAAGGGAAGTGTGAGGCTCTGTGTGTGTGCTTGTGTTTGTGTTGTGTGTTTACAGGCTTTTCTTAGGCATATGTTAGTGTTAGGGTTATGATTATGTTTAGAATTAAGTTAAGGCATAAGATTACATTTAGGGTCACGTTTGGGATTTAGGATTAAATTAATATTTATGTTTGGGTGTTTTGGAGATTACAGTTAGGGTTAAGGTTACCGTAGGGTTAGCGGTTATAGAAAACCGGATTTCTAATACAAATACATTTAGGTGCAAGGTAAGTCCTCACAAGTATAGTGAAACACGTGTGTGTGTGCTAGTGTGTGTACTATGTGTTCTGTGTGTGAGTGTGTGTTCTGTGTTTGTATGTGTGTGTATATTGTGTTTCATGTGTGTGTGTGTGTTGTGTTTTGAGTGTGTTGTGTGTGTGTAAGCAGGGGGACAGCACAGGAGGAGGTACCAGATGTGGAGTGGGCAACTTGCCTGTTGGGACCCAAACACAGGAACCTCTACTGACAGCGGAGATTAATCAAGACCTGGAAGAAAAGAAGAGAGAGAGTCCGAGGGACTAAGAGTGAGAGAGGGAGAGAGTGAGGGAGGGGTTCAGGGGGAGAGAGACTGAGGTGGTAAAGGAGAAAGGCATAAAGAGAAAATATAATTAAAACAGAGGAACTACAAAATAGTGGAGCGAGAGAGAGGCGAGTGAGACATAGAGGAACCACCACTTTAGTGCTTTGCCTTAATCTCCTTAAAATCAAGCCTCCTGATTGATCGTTTTCTGCCCAGAGGTTTCAGGTCGTGCTGAAATGCTGTTTGGGAGGAGATAGATCCCATAATGCCACAGTGGAGACGGAGTCATCCTGGCACCGTGTCATATTTAGTCCACAAGACAAAGTATGATTTTCTGTAAAGTTTCCTCACGATTACAAGTCCAGCAAGTACACCCTGCTCAATCAGCGCCTCGAAGACTTTACGACATGTCTAACAGGTTCTGACGTGCTCCTGGCCTGCAGAACATCACCAGAGCTTGTCAGGACCAATCAAAATGGGTTTTCGGCTATTCAAGGAAGAAGAACCACAGACTTTCTCTTAATCTCTGGGGCCCTGTGCAATTTAAAACAGACTATATTGCTTCCTTGTCAAGAGCATCAGTGGGTAGGGTTTAGTAGGTTAATGGTGTTTGGCTAACTCTGGCTTTAATAAATTCAAAGTTTTTAATTTACACTGGAGTGCACTCTTTAGAAGCACATCCATGCTATCTGATAGGATGTTTCGTTCTGACATTTATCAATTAATTGGATTCTATTCGTCTGTGTCATAAGAGACCTGTGTTTATAAAAAAGAATTATGAGGGGCTCACATGTGGTGCAGCACTATTTCATGTACCATTCTGACCACAATAGTACAGGTTTTTTGTGTTGCTACGTACACTAAAAAATATATGTTTATCCACTCAAATTTAGGTGGTGCTCACAGTTGTGTGTAGTGTTTTGCTATGTGAGTGAACTGGATTTGCAAATTGAGTTGAAGGAAGTAGAATTTGTGTTTAGTTCCTCAATATGGTTCATGGGGGGGGGGGGGACGTTAGCTTGAACATCTAATCACTCAGTGTATGCTTTTGGACACAGTGCTTAATGACTGTATGCCCAAGGTAGTACTAATGTAAGAATTCCGATGAAGTAGTGAGACGGAAGCTAGTGCGGAGCAATGAAGAAAGTTTACTTAAGAAATATAAGCTTTAAACTTGAATACAAAACACTCATACATGATAGACAAATGTGCTATGTAAGACAATACAGCACAACCAACAATGAGCAGCCAAGAGTGTATGTAGAGGTGGTCATGAGGTGATGAGGATCAGGTGTGCAGGGAGTGATTAGGGTGCGTTGGATTTGTGTGTCCCTGAGTTGCGGGGGCGGTGCGTTAGAACCGGTGGTTAGTAGACCGGCGACTCTGATCTCCGGAGCGGAGGAGGAGGTGGATACGTGACAACTAAGGACTCCCTTGGGCTGGGTCGCTCGAGTGGAACGAAAGCTAATTTCAGTACTCAAGTAGGCATTGTGTGGCTACATCGTGCAAATTATATTGTTTGTTTCCCTTTAATGCATTTATAAATCTACACATGTAAAGTAGTAAGACAGCTGAGCGCCATTTAACCTTATTAATTAGAGTTTAGATTGTTTTCCATTCACAGGGTCTATTAGTTAAACCATGAAATTGCCCATACGTCCTCATGTGTGCTGTATTTTGTACGTGTGTATGTTTATTTGTACCAGAGTGTTTGTACAATGCTTTGTTTGTGCGACAGGCTAAATACAGTACTTCCTTGTCAACAAGAAAATAGTACGCACATGGTTTCATCTGATAAATGTACAACAAACAGCCCTTAGTAGATTGAGGGTATTAGGGGCTCACTAAACATTTACAATAACAGAGTACCTGGAAATGTTTGTATTTGTTGCTGTGGTGTACAGGCTGTTAAACTTCAGGGTTGACTACGCACCAGAGTTCTTTATGATCCACAAGCACACGATGACAAAATCTCCAGTCATCTTCGGAAAGCACAAGATTATCGTAATTACATAGAAGAGCTCTTCGGACTAAATTACATGCATTACAACTGTGACCCTAAAAAAGAGGATTTTGCCATCTCATAGCAACTAATACAAACAGTTGAACATAACCCTCTTAGTTCAAGGAGATTATGCTTGCCTATTAGCATGAAGTATGCTTTAATTTCACTTGCTGACACAATTAGCATTTTCACATGACCTGAAAATAGGTGAATGAACAGACAGATGTTTTAAATTAATTCTTCTAGTCACACACATTCATATTTAGTAATTTAATCCCAAAATGCAGCTGGAGTGCCAAGGCTGGCCTGTCTGTTCAAGCTACATGTGTTGTGTTGACGTCGAAAATGAAGTGATGCAGTCACTGTGTAATCTCCTGTTTGATTGGAACACAAAGCAGCAGAGTATACAGCGTGTATCCACACTCTTAAAAATAAAGGGTTACAAAAGTGATCTTTGGCTGCCCACGCAGGAGAAGCCTTTATGTTTCCCAGAAGAACGTGTCTTGTTTCCAATTAGAACCCTTTTGGGTTCTTTGTAGAAACCTCTGTGGATAGGCTTTTTTATATACAACCAAAAATCAAGGATTCTTATTGAACCTATAAAAGGGTTCTCATATGGGAACAGCGAAATAAAGTTTTTAGGATTTTTTTCCCAAAAGTTTGTGGGCATTTTAGAAGCTGTGATGGTATTCATGGTATGAACTCTCTGCATATTGCTCTCAGCCACCCAGGTCTCAGCGTACTGAGGGGGCTGTTCAGTATAGCCCAGCAGTCTGACATCTTGGCAGGCTTCAAGCGCTGAGGCCACAAAATTCAAAAAGTCCCTGCTGAGAACTCGGTACACCTTGCTCTGCGTTTTCTCAGCTTCATGGACTGTGGGACCTCCATCACATGTGTGTCAAGTCTGTTACCGAGGCCCGGTTGCGAGCAGAACCAGGAGTTCAAGGGCTCCCCATAGATCGGGCTCCCCCGGCGGACAGTGGAAGGGGTCAAGGGTCAGATGTCTGGGATTAGTTTGGCACAACTGCTTTGGTTGCCTGTGTTTACATCCTTGATATGCTGGGAGCCAATTGGGCCCTCCTAACATGCCACGGGGGCCATCGAGACAAACTGGGACAACTACAATTCTAACTGTTGCTTTACTGATATGGAGCTGTTTTTCATCCACAACTTGGTAGGTGGCTACTCTCATTTCTGTACAATGGTGTAGGCCCAGGCAAATCCTTGCATTGTTTTTACACTGGAAAATACATTAAAAGAGGTACCACGTCATAATGTTTTTGGGGGGCGGATTGCTACCATCCCTTTATAGGGGGAACTCTGTTAACCAGTCCCTGCCAGATTATTGTACTACCAAGTGCATTGTAGTCTTGAGCCATTTACATATACTACTATAACCAGTCTGAGTATTGTGCCCCTGTTATTCCTAGTAGCCATTTTTGCCAGTCTGAGTACTGTGCCCTTATTATTCCGAGTAGACTATTATCTTACCCTGGTTCTCCGTGTCTTCATTCCAGAACTCACCTGTGCTGTCGATCTGGTCATCACCCACTTGGTTCTGTTCCAGCCATCCAGACTTTGCTTCATCAAATCCACTGGTCAATACCTACCCCGCTCAGCCTCAGCTCTCCAGAAGTCAGCAGTAATCCTTCACTCACCTGGTCTCCACTCACCTGGTCTCCATTCACCTGGACTCCACTCTCCTGGGATCTGCTCTCCTGGTCCGGCCACTCCACCTGGTCATCATCTACTGCTATTCATTTATCTGACCTATATCCTCAATAAATATCATTGTTATTCACTCACCTCGTGTTCATCTGCATATAGTCCCAGCCCGACTCCTGACACATTCTCATACTTGGTTCCCCATATAAGGACTTTTATAATAAAAAGAGGGAAAATGAATGGCATTGTTTTGAAATATATATTTTATTTTCATTGGATCTATATTTTACCAAGCAATTCAATTAATAACAAATCATTATTTACACCAATTGCACGGCTTGAGGCAAAAAATGGCTCAAGATTGTAAAGTTTGTAAAGATATCTTTCCTGTTGCCCCTAGGTTAAAAACGATAACATCTTTCCTTCTGCTGCCAGGTAAACAATCTCAATACGTTTCCTGTAACTGCCAGGTTATGAACCTGCACATGGTTTCTGTAACAAACGCGATATGTACCCCAACATGTTTCCTGTAACTGCTGGGTTATAAACTTCTACATGTTTCCTGTAACTGTCAGATTATAGACCCTTACATGTTTCCTTTAACTGTCATGTTTACACCTCTACATGTTTCCTGTAACTGGTGGAATATAAACCTTATAATTTTTCTTGTAACTACCGGATTATTGATCCCAACATTATTCCTTTAAATGGCAGGTTAACACCTCTACATGTTTCCTGTAACATCCAGATTACAGACCCCTACATGTTTCCTGTAACTGTCGGGTTTACTTCTTTACATGTTTCCTGTAACTACCAGAGTATCAACCCCAACATGTTTCATGTAACTGCTGGGTTATAAACCTCTATGTGTTTCCTGTAACTGCTGGGTTATAAACCTCTACATGTTTCCTATAACTGCTGGGTTGTAAATCTCTACATGTTTCCTGTAAATGGCAGGTTTACACCTCTACATGTTTCCTGTAACTTCCAGACAGTAACTGGCATTGGTACTTCTGTGTGAAACTGGTTCATAGATCATTATCCTCAGTAGACACAAAATATGACAGAGGGTGGAGATTCTCCTCATCTAAAAACCTCTTTCTTCCTCTCCTGCTATCTGCCCTTCTCCGATACCTCTCTCCCTCTCTCACACTCCTATATGGTCAGCTTTTCTATATTTTAATTCAATATCTCTCCTAATGTTTTAATTGATTATGTTCCTTTCTCCCCACAACCTACTGTATATCATGCAACCCACCTCTCTGACTTTTTACTCAGCCCTCTCTCTCTCTCTCTCTCTCTCTCTCTCTCTCTCTCTCTCTCTCTCTCTCTCTCTCTCTCTCTCTCTCTCTCTCACTTTCTCTCTTTCTCTTTCTCTCTCTCTCTTTCTGTCTCGTCTCCCTTTGCATTGGGGTTTGGGTTACCAGGTAATTGGAGCAGTGTTAGTGTGCAGCGTTCCTGAAACCACCAGAGAACTTCAGCTTCATGTTATGGTTTCCATCAGCTCTGTGCAGAGCTGGCAGGAGGTACAGGTTGTGTGTGTCTGTGAGAGAGAGGAAGAAAATGTTCGTGTATGTGTTTGTGTGAGAGAGAGTAAACGGGAGAGAGAGACAGACAGAGAGTGGGAGGGATGTACAGTAGTTTATCATAGTGTACGTGTGCAGACCCTCTATGGGTGGAAGTGATGCTCTATTCTAAACCTTAATTTTAAACGTCTCTTACCTGATCCCGACGTGTCCACTACTTCTGGTTCTTTCCATTTTTTGTTTGTTAGTTTGTGCTAATTTAATAGTTTATGATAGTATTTGTCAGTTTTTCATAATATTTGTTAGTTTGTGCTAGTATATGTTAGTTTGCACTAGTTTTTGTTTAGTTTGCACTAGAATATGTTAGCTTGTGCTAGTTTTTGTTAATATTTATTAGTTTGCGCTAGTATTTGTTAGTTTGCGCTAGTATTTGTTAGGTTGTGCTAGTAGTCATTAGTTGTGCTAGTATTTTTTCGTTTTTGCTATTATTTGTTAGTTTGTGCAATTATTTGTTTGCGCTATTATTTGTTAGTTTGTGCTAGTATTTGATAGTTTGTTCTAATATTTGTTAGTTTGTGGTAGTAATTGTTATTTTGCGTTAGTATTTGTTAGTTTCTGCTAGTATTTGTTAGTTTCTGCTAGTATTTTTTTGTGGTTGTATTTGTTAGTTTGCGCTAGTGTTAGTTAGTTTGTTCTAGTATTTGCTAGTTTGCGTTGGTATTTGCTAGTTATGCAGTGCTACTGAATACATGAGCCAGGATGACATGAGTCAGGGTCACCTAGTGAGAATGTCTCTGTCACTGTCTCCCCCTGTTTTTGAGCTGGAGTTTCTCATTGACTCCATTTTGTTTCATGGACTGTTTATCCTGGACAGTTCTACAGCTCACCCATCAATTATTCATGTTTGTGTTGCCATCCACCTGTCTTACTGTCTATCCTTTGCTTATGTCTGCCAGTCAACTATACACAGCCGTTTCCTATGAGCTCATTACTGCATGTATTTAGTTCCTGGTTCTTAGCTTGTTCTCTGTCAGTTATTGTCCTTACTTGGTGTGCTTTGCATGTTTGAGGCATTGTATAGTATAGAGTATTCTCATCATAGCCCTTTATTTTCTAAAGTGAGTTAACTTAATTTAACCAGTTTCATTCATCATTCAACTTCGCAACTGTCTACATTCTCTTTGCATCGACTACATCGTCACAGTCTCTGTGATATTCCTGAAGGCACTTTTATCTCAAAGTCATTTGATCATCTTAATTCATAGAGTTCCACAGAGCAATTCCAATTTAAGAATTGTTAATTTAGAATGTATCATGAGGTGTAATGATGTCTCCATAATATACATGAAAGAATAAAGATTATTTAACTGACATGTAAAGCATTGAAAGGTTTGTGTTCGGGTATGCCATTCTTTGCAATCAATGCTGCTGCCATTGTAAAACATCTCATTCTTGGCTGACCTCAAGCTTTTATTCTGTTTATATAATTTAATGGATGTTGAACCTTGGAAGTCACCTTCAATGAAAGTTGAGTTAAAAAAAGCTCCCATATTGCTCTATTCCATTATGTGAAGAGAGAGCAGTATGAAAGAAGGCAGTGGATTTTCTGGTTACTGTGCCTGCTAATTTTTATTTCTGCCCGGATTTCCCCTGAAGTACCCCTTTATGTGGAATTTTTCCAGCATGCTCATGGTCTCATGAGTCTTTACAAGTACCCCCTGTGGATAGACTAAGTACCCCCAGGGGACCGAGTGCCCCTGGTTGAGAACAACTGATCTGAGATGTGGGTCATTTTACTCTGTCAGCCACTGTTTATAGCAGGCATTGGCTGAAAGAGCAGAACCAGAGGTTTGCTCATCTGACTGAGGCCTGTAGTACCAGGATGCCTGGTGCGCAGTTCAACACCAGAACCATGTTCCTCTGTTCAGACTCTGCACGCATCAAACTCTGGCAGTACGCTACCACGGACGGTCTTTAGGCAGGATTACTGTAAAATATTAGTTTCTTGTCTGATATGTAAAATCCCTATCCAAGTGTTATACGTTACGGTAAAAATGCATCCACCCACCAGGAAATGGGACACTCTCCAGAATCCTCCACAGGAGGCTACGAAGGGCGGTGGCAAAGGCGATGATCAAACGGGAGTCTCCCACTTAGTTGTGGTCATCTTTGGCGAATCAAAGTTCCACTAAGCTCTCAGTTCGTAGGTCAAGGATTTGGATGAGTGTTTTCCTTGTTGGACTAGGCGAGCAGAAATGTCCTTTTTTGGACCGCGGCTTTGTAAAATACGACGCTCCCTTCTGATCTCATGACCGCAGAGGGGTTGAGGTGCACCGAAAAATCTGGCAGATGAAATCACTTTGAACTCTGACCCCATGTGCAAACGATCGCTTCACCAGATGAAAGCGTATAGACAGGGAAGGAGTGTCCTTCCATTGTGTTGAGAAATGCGGCCTCGTTTCTCCAGCATAATATATTATTGAACAGCTTTGATGCTGTTAAATTTACAGTGGCAATCTTTGAAGTTAGAAAATGAAAATCTCCTCAAAATGATCTATTTATTGTTCCATTTACCAGTAAAACATCCAATAAATATGTCCTTACTGTTTTCTGTACCAGTTAAAACTTTGCTTTCCTTACAATTCTCAAATTCATTTGTCAACAGAATTCGGGAGATGTTTGGAAACGACTAATGACAGCTGAGTTATAATGATGTCAGGACGTGAATAGCAGTCTGAAATCATGTTGTGTTTGTTATGCTCTCTGTTTCTATGTAATTACCCTGCAGGTGTATTGTGAGAGAACTTGAGGGTGTGTGATTGTTCAGATGGTAATTCAGGTGCGTGTGTTTGTTCATCAAGTATGTACTTTATGTGTGCCCATAATGAATGTTTTCCTTGTGAGTTCTTCTTGACGTGTTTCCTGCATGGATGTGTAAGAGGAGGGCCAAAGGGAGCCTCTGGAGGAACTGGGGGATGGTGGGCTGATTCCCTCCCAGGCTTCGACTTGTTCCCTGCAAGTGTGACTGCAATTTGCGCTCTGTCTTTGGGTTAAAATTTATGACCTCTCGCAGCTTCAGGGCAAAACGACAGACAGGATTGGATGCAGATGAATCCAGTTGGCCGATCACAATGTGTTCCTGTAAGACGTTACATTCCGTAAATGCTGCCAGATCTTCTTAGGAACTTTTGGACAGACTGGAGAGAACCAGAGGACTGCAAGGGACGAGGGCGTGAGATGGCTTGGTAGTTAGGGAGTCAGACTTGTAGTCAGAAGGTTGCTGGTTCAATTCCCACCTGTGCAAACTGTCATTGTGTCCTTGGGCAAGGCACTTAATGCTAAGTTGCTCCAGGGCAATGTCCCTGTACTCGCTGTAAGTCACTCCGGAAAAGAACTTATGCTAAATGGCATATTTAAAAATAAATGTAAAAACAAGTGGTCTAGTAACTGACTCCATACATCAGTGTTACTGACCGTAGATAACCAGTAGTGTAGTAACTGACTCCATGCATCAGTGTTACTGACACTAGACAACCAGTAGTGTAATAACTGACTTCCTACATCAGTGTTACTGACTGTAGATAACCAGTAGTGTGGTAACTGACTCAATCAGTGATACTGACAGTAGATAACCAGTGGTGTAGTAACTGTCTCCATACATCAGTGTTACTGACTGTAGAAAACCAGAAGTGGAGTAACTGACTCCATGCATCAGCGTTACTGAGATAACCAGTAGTGTAGTAACTGACTCCATACATCAGTTACTGACTGTAGATAACCAGTGGTGTAGTGACTGACTCCATACATCAGTGTTATTGACACTAGATAACCAGTAGTGTAGTAACTGACTTCATACATCAGTTACTGATTGTAGATAACCAGTGGTGTAGTAACTGACTCCATATATCAGTGTTACTGACACTAGATAACCAGTAGTGTAGTAACTGACTTCATACATCAGTTACTGACTGTAGATAACCGGTAGTGTAGTAACAGACTCCATATATCAGTGTTACTGACACTAGATAACCAGTAGTGTAGTAACTGACTTCATACATCAGTTACTGACTGTTGATAACCAGTGGTGTAGTGACTGACTCCATACATCAATGTGTTATTGACACTAGATAACCAGTAGTGTAGTAACTGACTCCATACATCAGTTACTGACTGTCGATAACCAGTGGTGTAGTAACTGACTCCATATATCAGTGTTACTGACACTAGATAACCAGTAGTGTAGTAACTGACTCCATACATCAGTTACTGACTGTAGATAACCAGTAGTGTACTAACTGACTCCATACATCAGTGTTATTGACACTAGATAACCAGTAGTGTAGTAACTGACTCCATACATCAGTAACTGACTGTAGATAACCAGTGGTGTAGTGACTGACTCCATACATCAGTGTTATTGACACTAGATAACCAGTAGTGTAGTAACTGACTTCATACATCAGTTACTGACTGTAGATAACCAGTGGTGTAGTAACTGACTCCATATATCAGTGTTACTGACACTAGATAACCAGTAGTGTAGTAACTGACTTCATACATCAGTTACTGACTGTAGATAACCAGTAGTGTACTAACTGACTCCATACATCAGTGTTATTGACACTAGATAACCAGTGATTTAGTAACTGACTCCATACATCAGTATAATGGAATTAACAAGCACCATAAAAGTCCAGATTATCCCTCTAGACTGCCCTTCCGTTCTGCTCAGTCAAGCCTCCCACATGGACCCCACCTGGAGCGTGATGATGGTGTGTAGTTGTGCTTCCGTGCACAGGTCTGTGTGTGGCAGAGCGTTCCCACCAGTGTCAGTACTCCATTGTGGTGTGAGTAACTAGGGTGTTGACCCCTAGTAACCAGTCAGAGCATATGGATGCAATCAGGGTGTAGAGAGAAGGCTTCTGGGAGGCAGGGAAGAACACAGATCCTCTTGCTTCCGGAGTCTTCTTCATAGATCTGCCAGCACAGGGTTAAGCAGGATAATGAGCAGCATGTGGTTCCTCTAATAACGAGCTGAGTGGTGGTAACCCACTGGACAAGGAGCCCCTCATTGAATTGACACATAAACAGGTTATATTTTTATTCTCCCTGCAGAAGCAATGGCTTTTCATGGGTATGTGTTCCTGGAGAGGGAATGAGAGAGACAGAGACAGACAGAAAAAGCAAAGAGAGAGAGAGAGAGAGACAAAGAGAGATGGAATCGAGAGAGAGAGAGAGAGAGAGAGAGAGAGAGAATCAGAGGAAGAGAGACAGGGAGAGAAATGGAAAGAGATTCACAGAGAGCAAAGGAGACAGAAAGGGTGATGGATGGAGACAGATAGGACCAAAATTCGACTGACAGAGATCTAAAGAGTATATTGGAAGAGCAAGGAACAACTCTAAAGAATGCATGTAGAGCCGACTTGGACCAAAAAGAACATAAAGAATTCTTTGTTCATCTTAAAAAAAGTTATACATTTTTATAACAATCTAAAACAAGGGAACCCCAAAATACTTCAACACACAGCCCTGCAGTTGATAAAATGATGAGTCTGCTCTAAGACAGTTGGTTCCAGGCCTTAGGGTAGCTCTCAGAAGAACCGGCCAAAACAACGTATCTAAGCAAAAAGAAAACACATCACAAGGAATAAATACAACCATAATGCTGTATATCAAAATAAAACAAAAATATATTTTACCCAAACTCAATTTTCATGTGCATTCCTGGTCAATTCACCATGCCTGCAGTCTAGTAATATTACCATTTGGAGAATGATTACATCTTATAAACCGAGAATTTCTCTACTGTTTAAATGGTGCTCAGGCGTCGGGTCCGTGTGGTGTAGTGGGCTAAGTTGTTGCATTGCGGGGCAGTCTGCGTCATGATAATCAGTGGTTCAAGCTTCTCTACGTGTTGGTTGATTAACCCAGACTTTTTGCATGAGGCAGCGCAAACTCTCCAGGATTTGAGTTAGATAAATCAGACTATCTCTCCTGCTATGATGCTTCTGAGCGACTCCTTGTGTGCAGATCGGGCACCTGCAAATTCAGTTGCGGAAGTATAGTTGGTGAATGTAATCATCCCGTGCATGATCTGACTAAAGTCTTTATAAGTTTGTAATTCCAAATTAAGTTTATCTTAAATTAAATGCCCCCACCAAATAGATCCGATTTCTTGACGATTTCTGTGTCCTATTTACCTCCCTACTACTTTGACTTCAATGGTAGTGATCAGAGTTACGAGACTCCACACACTTTTGTCCTCGGTTATGACAATCTGGAAGTAGACCCACCAATAGTAGACATACCAAAAGTAGACCTACAGTAAAAATAATAGATATATCAATAGAAGACTTACCTATAGTAGACCAATCAATATTAAATCTACCAGCAGTACACTTACCAATAGTAGACCTATCAATATTAGACCTACCAATTGTAGACATATCAATAGTAGACCTGCCAAATTTACCCCTATCAATAGTAGACCTACCAATATTAGACCTATCAATAGTAGACCTACAGTAACAATGGTAGACCTACCAATAATAGACCTATTAGTAGAACACCTATCTTTTTATTTTTTTAATTTAAGTTAGTCAATTGAAAACAACTTCTCATTGGCAATCGTGACTGGACAAGACAAGGTGCAAGGCGGCATAAAGTTACACACAAAATAAAAATACCATTGAAGTATTCAGGTACACATATAAACAATATATGGTTGAATTAAAAAAGACAGAAAATTCATCAATTGTAGTCCCATCAATTTTAGAAATGCCAAAATTTGACATACAAATAGTAGAATAGCAATAGCAGACCTTTTTTCTATTATGTTAAGTGGGGACACGTTTTAGGCCGACGGCGCCTATTTTCAAATTTTGTGAAACCCAGAGGCCTAAATAGGCCTCAATGTCACCTAATATTGTGGAAGGCATCTTTAAATCAGCCCAATAAACATTTCCACACTCCCAGTCCTTTTTATGCAATCTGACATGTTGACATTAACAATCTTATGGACTATGACTTGCTCATTTGCGTATTTCAGGTAATTTGGACTGTACATTGTAATCACTGATAAGGTATGGATGAGATGCTGGCTAGATACATAATGCATGCTGGCTAGATACATAATGCATGCATCGGTCTAAACAAATTTAGTGTAAACAACTTTGAGTGTAAACAAGTCTTTAAAGCAATTTGCCTGAAGACCAGGTTTATGTGTTGTCAACAGTGTCATGTGACCACATTAGTTCATGAAACACATGCTTTGCCTCACTGTAAGAATGAGCTTCAAAATGTAGCAATAAGATAAAGGCCTGTGACAAAACCTAAATACTGATTCTCCATTAGAGACCTTTGCAGTATGTGCCCTAATTCAAGTCTGGAAAAATTACATTTCAGTGGTCCACAATGTGATTAAAAATAGTTAGTTGGAATTGGGAGGGTTAAAAGTTTTTAGAAAATTTAATAAAAATGGTGCTCAGTTACGTTTATTAATTATGCATCCTAGCTCTGCGTTGCACTTTCACACTGTTCATTTATGACAGACAGTATTTATATTGGTATTTCAGATAATGCGAGATGTACTGTAAAGCCAACAGTAGATGTGTAAATGTAATTATTTAGCTACAGAATATCTTGCATTCAATATAAAATTTGTAATTCCAAAATAAGTTTAGCTTAAATTAAATGTCTCCCCCTCCAAATAGATCTGGGCCCGGTTCCCCAAAACGTTCTAATCGCTAAGTAGTTCTTAACCTATTCCTTAACCTCTCTCTTAACCTCATGGCACGGTTCCCGACACGTTCGTACGCTAAGTATATCTTCTGTAAGTCACACTTTGTTAAGGTTGGTCTGGGCCCGGTTCCCCAAAACGTTCTTATCGCTAAGTAGTTCTTAACCTATTCCTTAACCTCGCTCTTAACCTCATGGCACGGTTCCCGAAACGTTCGTACGCTAAGTATATCTTCTGTAAGTCACACTTTCGTAAGGTTGGTCTGGACCATTCGTAAGCTCTCTTTTAGCGTTGTTTGAGCTCAAGCCGCTAGTCGCCGCCACTACAACAATGATTTTATGGACATTTTATAACTATAATAAAATATGTTTGCAATGGATACAGGCCTATTTAGGAAATTGACTTTATTTGGTATCAGAACTAATATGTGGAAATTAGCCTAGGCTATTTCGTAATGTAATTAAAGCGTTTAAATTTGCAATCATTTTTGATAATTAAAGTCTGGCAAACAATTTGGCTCTAAATGGCTAAGATCTAGAAATGGGTAAGCATGGTGGTGTCCAGTAAGCGACCAACTATGGCAGTGATCTAACGTGTCCTTGTATTGAATCAAAGACGACTCAGAGTCCGCGGCCATGTAAATTGTTTAATTCTGCAAAACTTTTGACATGTTGCCTGACGTGGCTATATTTAAAAATAGTCGCCTCCCAAGACAAGTCATTATGGAGCTGCTGGACCTTCTCAGACCTGCGCTTGCCAGGCTAACGCGGCGGAATTTTGCTTTAAGCCCTGAAGTCCAGCTGCTTGCAGCGCTAAGGTTTTTTGCTCGAGCTTCATCGAGGTCGTGGGAGAAAGAGCCTACAATGTTGCACACGTTCGCACACGCAACCTTGTCGAGTGTGCAATTGGAATCTGGAAGCTGTGCTTACGGTGCCTGCACAAGTCGGCAGGAGGACTGCGCATAAAGCCTCTGAGTCAAGGCAGCTTTTGATTGCAAATGTTTTTGATTGATTTATATTTTCTTTTTGGAATAACTTGCTGAGCTATCATTAGATCATCCATGATTGAATGGACTTTTCTTTTGATTCGTATTATGATGGAATGTTTATTTTTTTGAAAAATAAATGGTATTTTCAAACCTTGCATCCATTAAATGTTCTGTGTGTGATTCTAATCCTTTAAACCTTTACTCTATCATGCCATCGTGTCTATTCCATAAGTGCTCTATGCAACGCCAATTATTGACATGCTTCTCTTAAGGTTTGCGAAGGAGCCTACACCTTAGAATTTCTCAGTCAAAAGTTGACATATGCCCAAATTAACACGTCACATTGCTGATTCATCTTCATTAATTTATTGGGCATTGAACGTATGTCACATGGTTGTCAGAGGATTCCCTTTCTGCTGCTTTGCCTCATGCATAGCTTATGCGTAGCCTTACGCGTCGTCAAACACACAGATAATGTACATTATGAACTAATGTCTTTACGCAACCTCTTCAAAGGAGCCTTTATATATGAATGTGCAGTGCACTTAGATTGACACTGCTTAATT
>JACXGM010000354.1:5565-20157 GCA_016801145.1 Umbra pygmaea | reverse complement strand
CGTCACTTGTGTGACTGTTGCTAAGCAACTATAAAGACTAACACATACCAAAATCAGATTCGGAACTGTAAACCAAAAGAAAAAAAACATTTTTAGAAGTCGTTAAACCCACGTCAAGAAGCGGGACAACGGGATGAGGAGAGTGGATGGTTAGCAATGGATACCCGGTTCGTCTACCAGTCACAACATATCGTATGAACACATTACTGACAATTTGATAATTTAATTAATAAGTCTATATTTTACTGATAACTTCAACTATGCTAAAATAAATGTTACTGGAATAATTTGAGGAATGTTTCATTTACATATTACGTGTTGTCTTTCTTAACACCGTATTGCACCTCGCGTGAACTGAAAAATTGATTCCTGAGCAATCGATGACAACACATTCAGCACCTTCCCTTGGGACAGCGCCTTTGTAACATCGCACTTAAGAGGCAGCGTGATAAGAAGCTTCCTAAGGGAGACTTCGGGGAACACACTTAGAACCATAAACAACTTTGGTAAGATATATCTTTTTGAGTCTTCTTAGCGGGCTAACAGTATACGTTATCGGGGAACCGGGCCCTGGACCATTCGTAAGCTCTCTCTTAGCGTTGTTTGAGCTCAAGTCGCTAGTCGACGCCACTGTGCAGCAGTCTTTAGAAATCAGTGGAGCGCAGTACAAGTCAAACTATGGTATGTTGACAATGTTTTGGCTCAACAATGATTTTATGGACATTTTAATAATAAAATGTGTTTGCAATGGATACAGGCCTATTTATGAAATTGACTTTATTTGGTATCAGAACTAATATGTGGTAATTAGCCAAGGCTATTTCGTAATGTCATTAAAGCATTTAAATTGGCAATAACTTTGGTTAATTAAAGTCTGGCAAACAATTTGTCTCTAAATGGCTAAGATCTATAAATGGGTAAGCATGGTGGTGTCCAGTAAGCGACCAACTATGGCAGCGATCCAACGTGTCCTTGTATTGAATCAAAGACGGCGCCGGCGTCCTAAGCCCTTTTGAAATTTTTCCTGATGTCCTGCCAGGACCTCGGTGTGCCTGATCCCGAGGCAGCCTTGCTATGTCGCGCCATAACTCTTTTTTGTTGCTGTTGCACAAGTTATTCCGAAAGCTGGAAAACAGTGTCACCTTGTGCAAGCTCACCTCGTCCAGCAAAACTTCAAGTTCCTCTGACGAGAAGCTTGGTGCCCTTTTTTTACGTTGCTTCCCCACCATGTTCTCTATCTAACTCTCTCTCTTTTCATTGTAGATAGGTTGCTTTTTATTGTAAACATTAACCAATGGCAATCAAAATCACATTAAACATAAGTAACTGAAGCTGCTTGCCAATCAATTCTGATTGTAAAGTACCTAACCATTGATATAAAAGTGTATTACATCATTTTTAGAAGTCGTTAAACCCACGTCAAGAAGCGGGACAAGTGGCACAACGGGATGAGGAGAGTGAATGATTAGCGAGGGATACCCTGTTCGTCTACTAGTCACAACATGTCGTATGAACACATTACTGACAATTTGATAATTGAATTAATAAGTCTATATTTTACTGATAACTTAAACTATGCTAAAATAAATGTTACTGGAATAATTTGAGGAATGTTTCATTTACATAAAATGTGTTGTCTCTCTTAACACCGTAATGCCCCTTCGTGAAGTGAAATATCGATTGCTGAGCAATCGATGACAACAAATTCAGCACCTTCCCTTGGGACAGCGCCTTTGTAACGTCGAACTTAAGAGGCAGCTCGTTAAAAAGCTTCCTAAGGGACACTTCGGGGAACACACTCAGGAACATAAACAACTTCGGTAAGATATATCTTTCTGAGTCTTCTTAGCACGCTAAGTATGAATGTTATCGGGGAACCGGGCCCAGATTTCTTGACTTGATTTCATATTTTTGCATTGATTGTATTGAATTATGTCATTTACAGGTTTAAAGGATGCATCTCTGTGATCAGGGTCGGACTGAGACTGAAAAATGGCTGGGGACTTTGAAATACTTTTGAGCAATATGAGCAATAGTGTATGGAATATAACACATTTATACGCTCATTCTGAGTGACTAGCTACTTTGTTAAAATGCCCAACGTTTTTACAAATGCGAGTAGAGCAAATCTTTCATCGGAGGATCAGCTTCTCATTTGAATTCACATGATATCAGTCTGTTATAATAATTCAACAAGGGTTTAACATGTCCAGAATTTAAAAAATTACTTAGCTAATTTACATTAGAATTATTAATACAAATCAACTGACTTGGTCAAATGACATGAAATACCAAATAGCCTAGAGGAACATTACATTAATTCACAATTGAAAAACTGAAATGTTTTATGTAAATGTTTTTTTTGTGCTCTGTTCTTTTATTCTTTTCACAGAACACTGTGGCTATGAAGAGAAAATAATCTCAAGGTTGTAATAAAGACTTTAAGATTTGTCATAAAAGTGGAAAAAAAACAAAGGCCTGAATTGTGCACAGGTTTGCGAATGAATAACACAGGTTTTCCTAGAGAATGGTCTATATAAGCATTTACACATAACAGATAAACAATACCCCACAAATCAAAACATTAAATTAATGATTCACATATAACAGAAATACGTCTTCCACATTACTCCTCTACATTTCAGAAGCAATTCTTAGATGTACGAACATTCTCAAGCAAACTTTACATAGAAATTATCGTACACATGGTCACAAATTTGTGCATAAGCAAGCTTGTAAATGAGCCCGAAGGAGTGCAATTACAAGCTTGCTTATGCACAAATTTGTGACCATGTGTACGATAATTTCTTTATAAAGTTTGCTTGAGAATGTTCGTACACATGGTCACAAATTTGTGATTAAGCAAGCTTGTAAATGAGCCCCAAGGAGTCCAATTAAGTCACCCAACATCAATATGAAAGACTGGTGGAGAGTATGCCAAGACAAATTAAAGACAATTATTATTATTATACAACTATTATTATACAGTAATTACTTCCTAAGTTGGCACATTTGTATTGTGTTGTGTAAAAGAGAATCTTTATATGTTTTTTCATGTATTTTAATTGAGAATTTGTAAGACCTTTTGTAAGTAGTTTATGGAATAAAACACAAATGTTCATTTTATCCAAACACATATCTATCAACAGTTAAACCAGAGAAACATTTTGCAGTGGTCTCTTAATTTTGTCCAGAGCTGTGTAGGATAATGTTTCCCCACACTATGCAGTGTTTTGTTACAGACAAAAGAACATCCTAAATGTTCTCTATTTCTCTTTCTTTTTTCTCACTGCTCTGTTTCTGCATCTGCTTTCTGATTTAGCAAAATCAAAAATCAGACCTCTCCAGTTCAGTTAGGTTTGATGGTTGCCGAGCAGGGACAGCCCGCTTCATATCACCCCAAAGATTTTAAATAAATTAGGTTTATTAGATGAACAGAAAAATGCACATATTCATCAAAACAAAATTAGACAGGTGCATAAATTTGGGCACCCCAACAGAAATATCACATCAATATGATGTGAGCCTCTTTTAGCAGAGGCTCTAGACACTTCCTATAGCCTGTAATGAGGTTCTGGGTTCTGGATAAAGGTATTTTGGACCATTTCTCATTGCAAAACATCTCCAGTTCAGTTAGGTTTGATGGTTGCCGAGCATGGACAGTGTTTTGGGTTGTTGCCCTGGCGTAACTTCAACTTTATTACTGATTCCTCTACATTATTCTCAAGTATCTGCTGATATTGAGTGGAATCCATGCAATCCTCATCTTTAACAAGATTCCCAGCACTGGCAATGGCCACACAGCCCCACAACATGATGGAACCTCCACCAAATTTTACTGTGGGTAGCAATCGTTTGTCTTGGAACGCTGTGTTCTTTCGCCGCCATGTATAACGCCCCTTGTTATGACAAAATAACTCCATCTTTGTTTAATCAATTCACATCACCTTCTTCCAAAATGAAGCTGGTTTGTCCAAATGTGCATTTGCATATCAGAAGCGACTCTGTTTGTGGCGTGTGTGCAGAAAAGGCTTCTTCAGCATCACTCTCCCGTACTGCTTCTCCTTGTGCAAAGTGCGCTGAATGGTTGAACGATGCGCAGTGACACCATCTGCAGCAAGATGATGTTGTAGGTCTTTCAAGGTGGTCTGTGGGCTGTTTTTGACCATTCTCAACATTCTTCGTCTTTGACTTTCTCATATTTTACTTTGCCTGCCACTTCTGGCCTTAACAAGAACTGTGCCTGTGGTCTTCCATTTCCTCACTATGTTCCTCACAATGGACACTGACAGCTAAAATCTCTGTGATAGCTTTTTGTAATGTCCCCTAAACCATAATGTTGAACAATCTTTGTTTTCAGGTCATTTGAGATTTCTTTTGAGGCCCACGTTGCCAATCTTCAGAAGAGAGTCAAAGACAACTTGCAATTTGTCACCTTAAATACCCTTTCTCATGATTGGATGCACCTGTCTATGCAGTTCAAGGCTCGATGAGCTCACCAAACCAATTTTGTGTTGCAATAAATCAGTGCTTAGTAGTTACAGGTATTCAAATCAACAAAATGACAAGGGTGCCCAAATTTAGGCACCTGTTTAATTTAGTTTTGATGCATTTTGCACATTTTCTGTTTACCCAACAAACCTCATTTCACTATCGAAATATTACTGTGTCCTTCAGTTATTTGATAGATCAAAATGAAATTGCTAATCCAAACTTATAAAAATGTATAAATGAAAATCTTGGAAATTGTCAGGGGTGCCTAAACTTTTGCTTATGACTGTATGTCTATGAATACCAGTCGTGGAGGACAAGCACAGTTTTTTGCATTTTGCCCCATCCAAGGCAGCTGTTACTTTGACCAGCCATTTGGGAAATCCCCCGATTCTCCCGATGGCCAGTTCGACACTCCCTGTGATGAGTAAATACTATCTTGCCCAGACTTATTTCAATTACAGACAAGACAATTTGCCGTTTAATCACACTTAATCAAACCCAATCATGCAGCATGTCCGGAGCTCAACCAATCCTCTTCCTGTAAATCATTTCTCCAAACCACTCCTAGTAATCCTTACATCTTAGCTAATCTTCTACACAAAAACATTTACTCTTACTGTATCTGCCTTTACGCAGCATCAATGACCTGGCACAGTTGTTTTGACGAATAGGGCTACTTAGAAAAGGGACTTGTTTCCGGGCAATTTGAATGTCAGCATTGGATGGAAAGAAATCAATGATCCTAATTACGGCATTCCAGAGACGGCCTGTACTCAGGAGGCCACACTGAATGTACTGGACCAACTGCCAGGGGATTAGATAGACTGCCTGGACCATGAGAGAGCGGATATTAATTACTTGCAGTTAAGTGTTTGTATTTCATTGGATAGCTTGTGGCCATCTGCAAATAACATTACAGGCACAGAAAAAAAGAAAACATCCCACTTTAACTATATAGCATTATTTCAAAGTTTAATGTTATGAATGACTTTATACAGCTGACATCTACAGCCAGAATCAATTAACCAATGCCATTCAGGTTGTTGATCACACTGATGGCTAAACTGGAGTCATTAGAATAGGGAGTGCTTTTCGACATGCTGATTAGTCTTACTTCCTGGTTGATGAGGCTAGGTGGCCAAGCTATTGGTTATGGTACCTGACAAGTTAAAAAAGGTCCCTAGTTCCAATCCCATATCAGTCCCTGGGAAAGACAGTTAACTTTAATTGCTCTTACAACCTTTGTAACATTCACCCTAGATCATTGCTTTAAAACACAGTTTGTTCTTCATCAACTTGCATGGTTAAAAACATTAAGATGAATAAAATATCTCAGAAGATACACATCCCGACTCTCTGACTCTCCCAGAAAATATGGGATTTGTGGCAAAAAGAAAAGGTCATAACAAGTTCATAACAAATTGTAAGATAAAAGATTTACCTTGATTTGAAAAATAATGAGTATTGATCACATCTTATTCATACAGCATCAAATTTAAATGTAATTGTTTAAAGCTGATTGAGAGGTGATATAATTGCCAAGGAAAAGGATGTCAATCCTTGGAAATGTTCAGAAGCCTTTGAAAATCTTTCTGACCTCCACCTCTCAGGGTAATTTGTAACACAAACAAAACGGGGCTCCCTGCTATTTTGGTGGCGCTGTTTTGACGCCCCTCTTGCCTCATGCAAAGTGACCAGTCTCTGTTCCGTTGGTGTACCTCTGTCTGCCATCACATGTTTTGCATTGACAGAAGTTTACTTCCATCAAGATATAATCTGCAAGACATTGATTCAAACCAGAGACAAAGTTAGGGTCTATCTCTGTGGATCTTTGTTTTCCAAATATTCAGCCCCGTCTTAAAATGATCTGAGTTGCAAGGAATTCCACTTTGCTTTTCATCCCAGCTTGATCTTTGCTTTGCAAAAGGTGTATCAAAGATTATTTTACACTTCATTATGGCTAATGGAGCCCAAAGGCTTGATTTTCTGAAGTAAATACAGTAGACAACAAGAAGAGACTGGCATGATTCTAGACCCAGGTCAAGTTTACATATTTATTCCATTTGCTCCATTCCAATAAGGCTTGGATTTCTCAAGGCTCTTCAGTAAAGTTTATCTGCCCATTTCAATTAGAGAAGTTCTAATCCACCAAATGTTTGACAAATTTCATACGCTCTGATGCACTGTCACAGGGCTGCACTTCAAAGCTATGTTTTTCACCGTTCCAGTCAACATGATTCCTCTTTTTATTGTCTGATTTGTCGCCAAAACAACAGATGAAAACTGTTTGGATATAACTCATAAATAGACATGTGTTGAAACAGTATTCATATTCAACTGCTTCAGCTGCACTTGGTTATTATACTGTGTTGCAGTGAAATACTCCCAATAGTGCAAAACCCCATGTATTTGGAAATCTCAGAAAAACCAATTAAAAGTTATAAAAATATAAAAATACAGCTTGAAACGTGATCTGGTTAATGGAACGACTTACCCTAAACTTAACTGGATTTTATTATAAAGCACTTGAGCTGACTTCTATTGAGATATGCAGATGCATGTAATAAAGTTTATAGTAAATGTTTTATTTGCAATTGTTGTAGCTAAATACTGTATTGTAAACCATAAATGTTTGTATCTATCAAGTTACATATGAGTCTAAACTGATTGGAGATAATCTGTTTGTGGACAGATCTTTAGTTCTGTAGGTGGATGAGACAAACTACGTTTAAATAATGACCCTATTAATTTAACTAAGAACCTAATCTTATTTTTAGCAATGACCTGGGGGAATGTTACAAGGGAGGGCAAGAGGAATTATGTGTCCTGCTCAAAGACAGAACAACAGAGATTTACATTTGTGGGACGGGATTCGAACCAAGGTCTACACAAACACAAGTCTTGCCACCCAAAATGTTCATATTTGGAAAATTCTGCTTGGATTTCATAATACATCAAAGATTGTATATAAAAGAGCTTAGAAACACATTCTAGGTATAAATGCCAGGATTACGATAGAAATAAATGTTTAGAAAGTATGAGTTTGTAAACTGCTAATTCGAAATGAGTTTAGATTAAATTCTGTGGTGAAAATGTAATTTCCATCTGTGTTGCCAGATTGTTCTAAGGTTACCTGCTCCTGCAGATTTATATTGAACAGAGTTCCTCAAAATGACTCACATAATGAACAGAATGAAAATTTGATAATGATATTAGCAAAAATGTTAACCAAAGCAATTGTATGCAATTATTTGTTTCAAAGTCTGCTTGCATACTTACGGATTGTGACATATGTGCAGCGATAGCAGTAGTATTAATATGAGTAACAGAGTATTTATATGCCAGTATTATTGGGCTATGTGTTTGGCTGAGTAGATATCATAGCATGCTACAGTGAGTAGTACAGTATATCATCAGCTAATGTGTTCTTAGGCTCTCAAGTGGCTGCTAGTCTTACAATTTGAATTGCTGGGGCAAGGATGCTAATGGAGCCTTGAGCCACAAAGGTGAAAATTATCTGCCTTTCTACATTGAACCAAGGCAGTTAACCCCAATTATGACTCTGTACAATGCTGGGTTGGGGGCGTACATGCGTACTAAGCAGGCGTTGAGCCAGCTGGGATCCCCACCCACAAAGAACCTAGCATTCTTTTACTTTTTCTGAGAAGAACCGAAATGTGTTCTTATTTTTCAAATGCACTTTTAACCATGGAAATTACACTGCCCACTTTAGTTTACATCCCTTCCAATCATTCTGTCACTGAAAGGAGATGTTCTTTGTTTCTGTAGAAGTGAGTTTTCTCTGCGGAAACTTAATAAGTGTAAGTCAGCAAAAGGTTAGACAATGGCCTCTGGGTTTTGTTTGCATCCCTCACTCATCGCCTCAGTCGACCGCCACAAGGTGTGCCTGCTGAGTCTCAGCCTGGGTCTTGGAAATGTTGCTACATCCTGGTGAGTATCAGCCTGGGTCATGCCAGCAGCATAGCGCCCTGTATTCCACTGCTGGTTTGCTTCTAAAGCTAAGCAGGGTTAGGCCTGGTTAGTCCCTGGATCCCATGCTGCTGGAAGTTGTGTCGGCAGGCCAGTAGGAGGCACTCTTCCCTCTGGTCTAATGATCATTCCCAATGCCCCAGAGCAGTGATGGGGACATCTGCTCTGTGTAGGGTGCCATCTTTCGGATGGGACAGTAAAGAGGTGTCCTAACTCCCTGTGGTCACTAAAGATCCCATGGCACTATTTGTAAGAGTAGGGGTGTTAACCCCGCTGTAATGGCCAAATTCCAAACCAGGCCTCATTTCAATCATGGCCGCTTAATAATCCCCCACATTCCTAAATGGCATATACAACTACCGATAGTCACCTCTCCACCTGATAGTTGATGTGTGGTGAGCGTTCTGGCACGAAATGGCTGCCGTGCATCATTAAAGTGAACGGGATTCTGTGTGTGTGACTGTGTATGGAAGTAAGTGTGTGCGTTGACTGTGTTTCTATGTCTGTGTGTGTGACTGTGTATGGAAGTGGGTACTATACAGTACATTGGTGGTGGATGAGGTGGGTTTCCCCCATTACTATGTAAAGTGCTTTGGGTCTTTGAAAAGTGCTATATAAATACAATAAAAATGTATTATTTTATTATTATTAATGCTGCTACCTCCTGATGAGTCTCAGCCTGGGTCATGCTAATACTGCTACATCCTGAAGAGTCTCTGCCTGGGTCATGCTAATGCTGCTAAATCCTGACGAATCTCTTCCTGGGTCATGCTAATGCTACTATATCCTGATGAGTCTCTGCCTGGGTCATGCTAATGCTGCTACATCCTGATGAGTCTCAGCCTGGGTCATGCAAATTCTGCTACATCCTGATGAGTCTCAGCCTGTGTCATGCAAATGCTGCTAAATCCTGATGAGTCTCTGCCTGTGTCATGCTAATGCTGCTACATCCTGATGAGTCTCTGCCTGTGTCATGCTAATGCTGCTACATCCTGATGAGTCTCTGCCTGTGTCATGCAAATTCTGCTACATCCTGTTGAGCCTTAGCCTGTGTCATGCTAATGCTGCTACATCATGATGAGTCTCTGCCTGGGTAATGCTAATGCTGCTACATGCTACTGAGCAGGGTCCTCATTAATAAAAGTTGCAAACGCATAATATTATGCATACAGTAGTTTCTAAGCAGAATATTGGATTTATAAAAAGTTTTGACATAAGATCATGCACAATTTGACCCATGCGTACACAAAAAATGGGATAAATTAGAAACTGTAACTCTGTTAGCATGATGATACTCTTTGAAGGCTTTCAAATACTAGAATACTATACAAAAAAATTATCTGGAGTACATAGAGCCACTAAAGAGCCAACAATCAAGCAAAATAACTGCTCAAATATATTGTGGTTTAATCAGGAATCATATTTAATTGGATTTGTAATTAGTAAACACTTTTAGCATGTTATGAAATGTATTGTCATAAATAATAAGGTAAACAGAGGACAAATTACATTTAAACTTATGCTACCTCAGTCTGGAAGATAAGAGTGCACAGTTTCATATCACCCTATGTTCGTTGTGCATAACTGTCAATGTGATAAAGGCCCTGTCATTGTCAATAGCAATCAGTGCAATTTCCACACCTGAAAGTGTTACAAAGCTGGGTAGCTTTTACAATAAAATGGGTGGGTATAAAGGCATGCAATTGCAATGCATAATGACGCGCAATGGCTGCTTTGGCACTGCTGGAAGGTTTGGTGAATGGAAGATTTCGGAGAGAGCAAATATGCAGATATATTTTTTGTGATTTTACACAATTTTTCTCTCCTCCCAATTCTAATCCCCAAAAACTCTAATCCTGCCTTGTTGGCAGCTCCACAATTCCTTGGACAGATCTGTGGGATGGCGAAGAACGAGCATAAGGTTCATCCAACAACATGCCGCCCCAGCCGCCAATTCTTTTTCGAACCATGAATCCAACACGAAAGCCTTTAGTCAGATCATGCACGGGATGATTACGTTCACCAACTATACTTTTGTGATTGAACCCACAGATGCCCGAGCTGGACACAAGGAGTTGCTGGAGACCAACGTGGCAGGATAATGCTAATTTGTGCTGCCTCATGCAGGAGGAAAATCAGAAAAACCATAGTTTGGTTCGAACCCATGGCTGTCATGACGTAGACTGTCGTGCAAGCGACAGCCCACTACGCCACACGGACCCCCCAAGTGACCAGCAAGGTTTACTGGCCAATGATGTGGCATTTGAGCCGGTTCAGATTACTAAGAGTTATTAACTTGGATCTCTGTGACACACACAGCGTTCACATCATTTCCACATGCTGCCACTGTAACACCTTTTTAGCATTTGTAATGCCCACAGTGTGTCTACTAAACAATATACATTTTATTCTTTCAACCTCCCCTACAAGGACTTCAATTTCATACTTGGTGAAAATCTTTTTTTTTTCTGTTTGGATTTGCTGTCATTGCAGTCATGATCAATATCGTTTAATATTAATTCAGTGACCATTTATAGGCAGTTTACGGTGTTTATTGGGTGGGACAAGACACTTGCACACGTGCGCCAAATTAGGATTAGATTGTGATTCTTTTCTACCTCATCATTAATTGCACTTAACTCGCTACTTCTTCTCATGGCAATATGTGGGTAACTGTACTTGATAGAAATTTAGAAATTTCGAAAAATTTAGAAATTTAACTTCAACATTGTGACCATTCATCTTCCTCCTGATGACATTACAGAGGTTTTCAATGGGGTTGATTTAAGAAAATCAATTGCAGTGGCCTGTTATTTTTTTCCAGAGCTGTAGGTCCCAGATTAGAGCGTTGCAAAAAGAAAATGCAGGGGAATTGGCTCCGAGGTCTAGACATGGCAATGAGTGCTATCAAGCAACGGAGTGGCTAGGAATATATTGGCCACCCAACTTATTCAAGGTGATATTGGTATAGCGGACCTTTCCTGATGCAGGTAAGTGCATTTCTGGTGTTGTACCTTGTTCCCTCCCTCAGCTAATATATGGTTATATGCCAAAGGTTTATCTAAAAAGAGTACTATACAACTAAGTGGAGGAAAGAAACAATAACAATAAAATAAATGACAAGAATATAAGCAATTTACATTGAGTATTTATCACCGATATAAGTCAGATGCCTCAGTGGTTAAGGAGTCAGGCTTGTAGACAGAAGGTTGACGGTTCAATTCCCAACTGTGCCAAATGTCATTGTGTCCTTGGGCAAGGCATTTTACCCTAATTTGCTTCAGGGACAGTGTCCCTGTACTTGCTGTAAGTTGCTCTGGATAAGATCGTCTACTAAATGATTCAAATGTAATTGGAATAGAATAACCTAACTAACATTCCTATCTGTAACTGTCAAATGAAAGATTGCTGATTACGATGAAGCAGACCTCCAATTTAACGTGGCTGTTTGGGTGGTCCATAAACTGTACTTTTAATGTTTAGCAGACACTCTTATCCAAAGTGACATACAGTAAATACAACAGCAACATGCCCTGGAGGAAGGGTAAAGTGCCTTGATGAAAGACAAAAGGATATTTAGCCCACTCAGGAATCTAACCAGCAAACGTTGTACTACAAGTCTGACTCCCTTACCATTCCCTAACCACTGAGCCAGACTCTCCACGTCCCTCTGTAGCTACAGTAGATTACATTGCAAGTCAAACATGACACATTTAAGCAGAGAAAAACAGTTCAAAAAATTAATACAGGAATCACATAGGGAAATTAACTGCAGACTATGACGTCCTGCTTTATGGTACTGCAGAGGTTTGTGATGCCAAAGAAGAAGGTCTCAAGAGCAGGTACACATTCCTCTATAGGGAGGCCAAGAAAAATCTTCAATCAGTAATGAGGTCAGCCAAAAACAAGTTTATAGTCTACAAGTTCCCAAATAAATGTTTGTCTGATTCAAACAGAATCAGAGAAACCAATTCTCTGGTTTTGGTCTGGATGTATAATATGTTGTTTATATGCACAGACTTTTTTAGAATCACTATCATACTGTATTTAGCCACTTCTACATTTGGAGGAAAGTAGGGTACATGCTGTGTGTTTATCAAGTCCCCATCTTTCCAGGAGATAAACTATACAGCCAAAAGTATGTGGACACCTGACATTACTCCCATATGCGCCTGTTATACATCCCATTCCAAAACCATGGGCATTAACATGGAGTTGCCCCCCGCCTTGTGGCTGTAACAGACGGCACTCTTCTGTGAAGGCTTTCCACAAGATTTTGGAGTGTGTCTGTTTGGTATTCAGCCAAAAGAGCATTTGTGATGCCAGTCTCTGATGTTGGACAAGAAGACCTGGTTCACAATCACTGTTTAAATTTCTCCCAAAGGTGTTAAATGGGGTTGAGGTCAGGGTTGTGTGCAGGCCACTCGAGATTCCCCACACAAAACTTGTTGAGTCATGTCTTTATGGACCCGCTTTGTACACAGAGGCACAGTCATCCTGGAACAGGAAAGGGCCTTCCCCAAACAGTTGCCACAATGTTAGAATCACCCAACTGTCTATATCCTGTAGCATTAAGATGACCCTTCCCTGGAACTAAGGGGCCTAGCCCAAATAAAGAAAAACAACCTCAGACTATTATCTCTCCTGCATCATATTATTAGTAGGTGTGTCCAGACACTTTTGGCTATATAGTTAAACTTATGTCTAGTATTAGCAAAATGGATTCAAATACTTGAACTGATATTGCTGATCAAATATACCAATCCAGTTTCAGACAAGGACAGTCAAAAATATAAATAATTAATTCTAATATAACTTTTTTACTTCATTTTACGGTTAGATTTTATTTATTTAGCAAATGCTCCTATCCAGAGCAACTTTCACTAAGTACAGGGACAAGTGGTCTGGAGCTACTTAGGGTAGCCTTGCCCAAGGACAAAACGACATTAGGCCTAGTCGGGATTTGAACAGGCAACCTTCCGTCTACAAGTGTGGCTTCCTAACCACTGAGCCAACTGATGCCCATTGTCAATTATTTTTACACTTGAAACGTGTAAAAGTGTAAAGATATTCCTGAATTGTGTGTGTGATTGTGATTACCTCTCCTGCTCCCATCCAGGATGTCATTAAATACCTCATGTATAACGATTGTCTCTTAGGACAATACCCTATTCGCAAAAGTGTGTACAACAACTCTAAATGTGTGAGAGGAACATTATTGTGCCAACCGCTCATATGTGCCAAATGATCATACAACAGAGAGCAGCAGATTAGATGCCAATCATTGGCAACACCCCAGCTGGCAATACTCTTCACGAGAGAATATTTTGTACAGATAAAGGAAGTAAAAGGCAAAGACTGAAATTTCTTAAATATGTACAGGTCCTTCTCAAGAAATTAGCATATTGTGATAAAGTTCATTATTTTCCATAATGTAATGATAAAAATTAAACTTTCATATATTTTAGATTCATTGCACACCAACTGAAATATTTCAAGTCATTTATTATTTTAATACTGATGATTTTGGCATACAGCTCATGAAAACCCCAAATTCCTATCTCAAAGAATTAGCATATCATGAAAAGGGTCTCTAAACGAGCTATTAACCTAATCATCTGAATCAACTAATTACCTCTAAACACCTGCAAAAGATTCCTGAGGCTTTTAAAAACTCCCAGCCTGTTTCATTACTTAAAACCGCAATCATGGGTAAGACTGCTGACCTGACTGCTGTCCAGAAGGCCATCATTGACACCCTCAAGCAAGAGGGTAAGACACAGAAATAAATTTCTGAACAAATAGGCTGTTCCCAGAGTGCTGTATCAAGGCACCTCAGTGGGAGGTCTGTGGGAAGGAAAAAGTGTGGCAAAAAACGCTGCACAATGACAAGAGGTGACCGGACCCTAAGGAAGATTGTGGAGAAGGACCGATTCCAGACCTTGGATGACCTGCGGAAGCAGTGGACTGAGTCTGGAGTACAAACATCCAGAGCCACCGTGCACAGGCGTGTGCAGGAAATGGGCTACAGGTGCCGCATTTCCCAGGTCAAGCCACTTTTGAACCAGAAACAGCGGCAGAAGCGCCTGACCTGGGCTACAGAGAAGC
>JACXGM010000353.1:59125-69262 GCA_016801145.1 Umbra pygmaea | reverse complement strand
TGCTTATCTTAATAAACGATGGATGTATTTAGACAACCAATGAGATGTAATCATTGTGTGGTGCTTCTACTGTGGCTACAGTACATACTAGCTAGCTAGCGCTAGCTACTAATTAAACGCATTAAAGGTTAGCCAAGGGGCTTGACATGAGCGGGGGGCGTGGCGTGAGCAGGGGCGTGGCCTGAGTGGCTACAGGCCGCAGCTGGACCATATTGGAGTTCAGGGGCACTGTGGCTTTGTGGGCGGGATTTATAACTGTAGTTGGTTTTCTAGCAATTTTGAGTCCACTTACGGCGGGCACTGAGTGTGTGGGCGATTAGATTGGCTCTTCGCTTTTTTTTAAGTTTATGAATTTACTCTAATAATAAATAGTTTGCAACGAATACATAATAAGTAACATTAATTACAAATTGGTTACACACATACATTGGGTGTGTTTATTAATCACAATAAGTAATTGGTTAATAACAATGCATTCTTCCCTCTGCTTTTACTATTCCATGGACTGATTAATAAAATCAAAACATGTTAATCTAGTCCCTTACTCTCCGATTTCGATGTGTGTTCATCGCACACGAACACCCTGGGCTCGATGTGGCAGGCTGGGCATGGGAACTATAAGGAGATTGTGCCGCGATTTCATTGACTTTCACTGTTACAGAGCCAAGGTTGTGCATATCAGAAACCAACCACCGTCGGTTGATCTTAATTATGGGCGCAAGCTCATACTACTGTCCGGACTTTGGAAACGGAACGGTATCGCACACTGGGTTTGGTGCGTTTCGCACCGTTCCATTCACTCCGGTCCAAGGGTAACATGAGCCCGCCCTCCCCAATTAAGATCCACTGACCGCGGCTGCCACCCATACGTTCTTCATCAGTTTGCTTTCAATAATCAGCTAGATTGATTAGTAAAACCCCATTCCATTAATTTAGATTATTCATTTTAATAATCTACAGGTTTTTTGGAATAGAAGCGTCAAGTACAATCTCCGATGGAGTAGCCTACTGTAAATAGACCAACATTTGATGTGTGTTTATTAAACACTAACTCTGCCTGGGATTGCGAAACTGTAATGACTTAACTATTATAGATTGGTTAAGAACATCTGACCCTCTGTAAATGTCTTCCATGTTGTGGTCAAGTGTTCATTGGAAGTAATATCGATTTAGAGAGGAAGTACTACGCGGTTTAAAGTTAGGATGGCACCCTACAATTATATCGTCATGTGTGTTTTTATGTCTACTTTTTTGTGAGGTGCCTTGAGGTCCCACAAGCTTCATATTGACCACAGGCCTCACAGTGCCCACAAGCTTCATATTGACCACAGGCCTCACCGTGCCCACAAGCTTCATATTGACCACTGGCCTCACAGTGCCCACACGCTTCATATTGACCACTGGCCTCACAGTGCCGACCGGCCTCACAGTGCCCCTGCCAGAAATATTATTAACTGTTTTCCCTGATTCTGTAATGTAAGGACAATTTATACACAATCAAAACTGGGATCACATATAGGTTTATATGATGCAACTTTACAATCCCAGACAGAGGAGTGCATTGGTATTAAGATAGTCTACTGGTTAATAAACACAGATATATCAATTTAATGTAGGCTAAATTATTCCTCCATTGGAGATCACAATTTTGTAATGATATTGTCTATTCCAATGAACACATGTAAATCCTTACCAAGAGGAGGATTCATAGAATGTGAGTTTAATAATCCACACAAAACGTATAAAGCACAACGCTTTAATGTGTACAGCAGGATGGAGGATGAACTCATGGATATAAATATTCACCTATTATACTTAAGCACAAACCAAATGTATATACAATATGCTGACAGTAATTGTTTATTAACCTATCTTTAAAAAACAGCAAATAACTAAAAGAAAAAATAAATCGATAGAAAATGCCATGTTGAATCAACAGGAGTTATAAATACTGTCCACTGGCTCAACAGTGCCCAAGCCCCGCCCACTAGACTCACACTGCCCTGACTGACACCGCCCGTCTGCAGCCAGACCCTACTCGCTTCTGTGGCCGGACTGAACGATTCCCGTTCATCACAAACTGCATAGTTTCAAAACAGAGGGTTGATTATTTTAATTTGTCAACAATGTGAGTTATTGAATGAATTAGAACTGTTTGAGACAATAAACACTTACCTTACATAATGTCAAGCAGTCGTCTTGATTTGGAGTGTTTCCAAAACATCAAACTTAGGTGAACTTCTCTGATTAGACTGAGAATAAAACTCTTCAGGCAAAATGTACATTGATTTTTTATGGATTTGTGTTATGAAGTTATGAAGTAATGCTTGTGAAAAAACCTGTGAGGGAGAAGGTGTTGTCTTTACAGGTTTTTATTTAGAAATAATATTTTTTCACATTGCCAGGGCTCAGGCAATTCTTTTTGTCTGGCCAGCCTTTGAAAAAATTATCTTGCACAGCACAGAGGTTGCAGTGATGGCTAAATGGACCACTGCAAGTTTATATAGGTGAGAGAAGACACTAGCACTCTGTATTCTCCTAGGGTCACTGACTCTGTTGTCCAGGAGTAGTGATGGGCAAACGAACCTTCATTGCTGTTGTTCTAGCACAGGATATAATGCTTGCAGCACTAAGTCAAATTTTCATTTTCAAAATAAAAGCCACATTGAAATTTAACACGTTGCAAGGCATTCCAACAATGGCATTTAATTAGAAAAAGAAAATACTGAGTGCTGACAGTATTTTTTGCTGCTAGAAGAACAGCAATGAATGTTCGTTTGCCCATCACTATCCAGGAGTAACCACGTTGTCGCCAACGCTCCCCCGGGCTCCCTGGCAATTAAACAAATATCAATTTTTAATTGTATAAAGGCCCGCGACACCTCGCTGGGATAAGCAGTTGACGATGTGTGTGTGTGTGTGTGTGTGTGTGTAGGATTTATACAGAATGTCAAAGATATAAATATATATCCAATAATAATAATAAACCTCTGATGTCGTTGGTTCATCTTGTGTCTGATGACTTAATCTCTCAATACTCCCACAAATCTCTCAGCCAAGGGCTCACGCATTTAAAATGTTTGTTTTTGATGCCTCAATTTATACCCGATACGTCAGTGTCTTTTGACAATTTCGACAGCGGTATTGTTCAATATCACATGACAAAGTGTTTTGACACACTTTGTCAAGTGCCCAGAAGTGCTTTTGGAATGCGTCTCGATACTTTGATCCGATGCAGTGATGTGTTGAAAACATCGAGACAGTTTTGACACTTGATTGTCGAGCCGTCCATCACTGGTCCCTACTGCGAGACCCCCAAGACAGCGTTAGAGGGAGACAGGAAAGACAGCTGTTCATCCTCACAGTGTACCACCTTCATATGATCTATGCATCCGAACATCACAGCTGCGGATCAGGTACAGGGTGGCAACAACAACTGCTCGAGTTACACCAGGAAGGCACAATCCCTCTTCAGACTGTCCGCAATAGGCTGAGAAAGACTGGACTGATAGACTGTAACTGCTGTAAGGCAGGTCCTTACCATACAAACCCACCTTGGATTGACCAGAAAGGACTGGCAAGAAGTGCTCTTCACTGACAAGTTGCAGTTTTGTCTTACCAAGAGGGGATTGTCAGACTTGTGTATCGACGAAAGGAATGAATGTTAGACCGAGGCCTGTACTCTGGAGCGGGATCAATTGGGAGGTGGAGGGACCGTCATGGTCTGGGTTGGTTTGTCACAGCATCATCGGATTGAGCTTGTTGTCATTGCAGGCAATCTCAACACTGTGACTTACAGGAAAGACACTCCCTCGTGCTAACCTTCCTACAGGCTCATCCTGATATGACCCTGACCCTCCAGCATGACAATGCCACCAGCCGTTCAGAGTGTGATTTCCCGCAAGACAGGAATGTCAGTGTTCTGCCATGGCCATTGTGGTGCCTTGGTGGAAGAGTGGGGTAACATCTCACAGCAAGGACTTGCAAATCTGGTGGAGGCCTTGCAGTCCACTGTAGTACTTAATGCAGCTGGTGGCCAAACCAGATACAGTTACTTTTTATACTATACAAATGTTTACACATGTAAAGTTTGCTGAAACTGACAGTTTAAAGTGGGTGGACATTTCTTTTTTAGCTGAGTTTTTGGTAGAGGCATCTTTGTATGCTTCACTGAAAGGTGTGTGGTGTTAAATTTTTTGACAAACATAGCACTTAGTACTGTAGTAGTCAATAAGTGATATTTCGGTCTCATACATTTTTCTTCCACTTGTACCAGTTGTGTACTATGTCATGTTGTTGTGCTTCATGGCATCATTCAAAACCACTAGAACTTGGTATGAGAGTGATTTTGCAGGATGTCCTGTGAACATTCAGAGAACCCATAGTCAGGCTCAAACCACTGACTACCATGATGTAGACTGTCCTGCAATGCAGCTACTTAGCCAATGACGCCAAGCAGATCCAAAATCCATTTAGATTTCATGTTGTAACACAATATGTGCAAAAGTTCTACAGTGTTAAAAAAGTCCTACAATATATTAAAGTCAATATTAGTTTAGAGTTTTCATGCAGAATCCATCTATTTTCCCGGTAAAAAAAATACACTCACAAATTAATAATGTGAGAATTAGTTTATTTTAGGCTGCTTTTACAATATGTACCAAGAGATGAACAGGGTCTAACACAGTGGAGGGTATTTAACTACATGTGTTTTAATTATAGTCCAATACCTTTTTTACTATACTAAAATAAACAAATAATGCTTTCAACACTTACAACAAACATTTACCAAATGTGGTGAACAAGCTTAACAATCATCCAACAGTCATGTGAAATCATGACAGACGAACATCCCAGTAATTTATTTTCATAGTCACACACACCTTGTTTCCATGGACACCACACTGTCAGAGTGCATGCAGTGTTTAATAATATTGCATATCTTGGTACCTTTTCAGCAATTCATAAACTGTTCAGCTCATAGGAACACCAATAGAACATCCTCCATTCTCAAAACAGGCACAGTTATTGAAGTGGAAAAGCAGCATTGTTTGTTGTCATTAACTGATTTTGTTTGCCTTCCATTTAACAAATATAAAAGTCATCATAGTGGCTATTCTACTTAGTAGAAAATGTATGTATACATATATAAAATGGACCATAATCATTTGTTTGATTGTTAAAAGTTATGCAGTTAATAGGCATATGTATAAAACTATACACTGAAAACCTTGTCACCCCTTTGAAGCTTAAAAGACAATATAGTGCTTTTATCTCAATAACTGTACAAAGTTCCTGCAAGACTGGATCTGTACATGGCTACAGGAAAGTGAAGCTAGTAAAAATACAATATAAAACATTTTAAAAAGCGTCACTGAATTATTTCCACTTGTTGATAAAGGTGCACAGATGATGCAACTACATGGAAACAATTTATAGTTTTATAGTGGTAAAGAAAACTTGTTGCATTTTGGTCATGTTTCCAACACTTGTCATTATTACAATATCACTTTTACATGTCCCTGTCTGCTTGATCGATCACAATAATGATGTGATGCAGATTCTGGTAGAGACAGGTCTGTCAGCTTGTTTCACTGGATTAGAAAGCAGAGCCAGCTCTTGTGTGTTCTTGTGAATGACCCATTGACAAAAAAAAAAGACAGGAATATATTTCTAGTCAGCTGGGCAAGTAGGACTATTTCCAGAAGATTCTTCCTATTGGAATATCAACAGTGGTGTGCTAGCAATATCATGGCCTATATGAGAAACGAGAGAGAAACGGGTGGTGGAATGTCCTGCCTTCCTGGAGGGACTGTGCAGTAGGTTGTGTTCAGAGGGAGCCGATCACCCCAGAGGCAGCTCAGCAGACTGAGTCAGAGGTGGGAGGCAGTCTACCGCTACGCCGTGCCTCCTTCTCCTTCTTCTCCCGCTGTTTTTCCATCTTCTCCTGGGTCTTCCTGATATCCTTCAGCTTCTTCTTTATGATGGCTCTGTCACTCTGGCTGGACACGCCCAGGGCCTGGGACACAAACACGCTCCCTTCAAATCTTTGTCAAGTTTTTGTAAGCACTGAGAGTTATCATGTTCGGCCATAAGGTGGCAGTCTAGGCCCCAGGAAACTATGGCAAGTGGAAGAGCAAGACTTTTGGGTTAACTGGGTTCATTTGGATCAAATAGCTATTCCAGAGTCATTGTTTCAGTGCTGGAGCCGCAGAGGTCAGAATTAACATCTCATCTGCTCAGAAAGAAGCAAATCAGATTTATATTAACCAGCTTCAAAGGTTAATTTCAGAACATCTTGGCCACTTACCAAAATAAATATTTGTAAGTGACAATACATTCTGCTGGATAAGCCAACTTGGCATTAATGAGCTATTGGAGTTGTACAGGTTTCAAAAACACTCCAGGCAGGAATGTTTTTTGTGTGATTCCCCCCCAATTTCCTCCCAATTACCTCTAATCTTGCCTTGTCGGCAGCTCCGCAACTCCCTGCACAGATCTGTGGGATGGAACATGGTTCATCCAACCACATATCACCCTATCCACTGATTCTTTTTGCACTGCAAGTCAAACACGGAAGCCTTTAGTCAGATCTTGCACGGGATGATTACGTTCACCAACTATACTTCCGCGATTGAACCCACAGGCACCCAATCTGGACACAAGGAGTCACTGGAGAGCAACATGGCAGGATAGATAATCTGATTTATCTAACCCAAATCCCGGGAAGTGCCATGCATATTTGCGCTGCCTTGTGCAGGAGGCCCGGGGAAAGTCAGAGAACCCATAGTCAGGCTCAAACCCATGATTACCGTGATTTAGACTGTCGTGCAATGCAGCGACATAACCCACTACGCCACGCAGACCCCCTAACATTTTACATTGTATTTGGTGGCATTCTCCTTCAGACCTTGTTTATAAAGTTCATTCAATGCATAGCTCATGTAAAGCCTACAGTTGCTCAGTAAAATGAAATTGTTTGTTAAGCGCTCAAAGTATTTTGACATTAACATTTTCAAAGCAGGCTACTGGATGTCAGTATGGATCCATTCTGAGTGGTAGAGCTGAAACACTAACAGTCCTTTACCAATCAGATGAAGCCTCTCACCTTCAACTTGTCACTGTCCAGGTGCATGAGCTGAAGGCCATCTACACCCTTGTCGGTGAACAGAGGCGTGTATTGGTCCATGTTCATGCCCATTAACCAATGACAGACTTGCTGATTGGTCCATTCAGTGACAGGGCGGTTCTGCCACTGATATTCTTTCCCGCTGGGTGCTGGCTCATCATCAAGAGTCTACAAACACCAAGACACACAGGACAAACTGCAATACAATTCCCTACAGCGCAATACATCAGTTAAATAGCATATTGATGTCAGGTATAATGCAAGTCAGTGAACATGCCATGGGGTACATGCATTGCACATTATATAATCAAGTCAGGTTAAGATGCTATGTTTGCCCTCATTCATTCAGTTTAAATAATGCTATGGAAGAAGCACACCCATGCAGAGAGAGCATTGATGAGAAATTAGGCTCAGGCTATTTCCAGAGCTCTGCACGGCGAAAAGCAACGCGTTTCAGCCTGTAAACTCAGTCACTTATCAACGGAAACGCAAACAAGACAGAGCAGAACCAGAGAGCCATCCAATGCAATCACACACAGGTAAATAACACAACGAGAAAACGACGGTAATATGGGTGCCACCAATGATGCGGTATCAACAGATCGTTGTAGCGTCAATGAGAAAAACACCCTCGTGATTAACGCTTGGCTGGATTACCTAAGGAGGCTCCAGTGGCACTTCAGCCGCTTCACCACACAACAAGAACGCAAAGCTCAGGACAGAAATTTGCGTTGATGCCAGAAGTCACTTCAGTACACACATGCGGCATAATTCCTCACTGCCCAGTCATGCTTGAGACGTTCCCTTTCAGACGACTTAGCGTCCCGCACAAGCTTTTGTGGACGTTGAACAAAGAGAGAGGGCACTCACCTCACTGGACGAGAAGACTAAAGTATGCGAGCGCCCAGACAGATTGGGCTCTGCGACTAAGCCTGAGATGTCTGTACTGGGGCTGCCAGGGTTTGAATCGTCTATGACTGACAAACTCTGGAACAAGTGGAAACAAGGAGCAACGCATTAACTAGGCAGACACAGGGAGAGGCAACAGGGTAAAAGACAGTTCATTCCTCTGGCCTCAAAACCTCTTGGGAGGCTGGCCATTAGACCTGCATACACGGACACGGAGGGTGAGAATTACATGGGGATTAGCATCGATGTGATTTACTATTATGGTGACTGGGAATCCCGTGTAAATAAATACATTACCACCAGGGGTAGAAAGACATCAGGTCTTTGAATCCACATTCATAAACCCGACTGGATTATTAGAGGAGTTCAAACACTAGTGGAGATCATGACTAGAATACTACGGTACAACCACAGTTAGGACACACAAACAAATATTTCTACCAGTACTACACACCACTACAAAGACGTTGCGGTATTGAATCAACAGTGTGTTCTGCAATCATTTGGAGTGATGTTAATATTGATCGTATCATGTGTGATAGAAAAAGGGATGGCGAGGAAGCATACATGACATGTTAGATGCAAGTGACTTAGTGACAAACTACCACATTCCCAATTCCACTACAACAACACACGTGAATTTTGGTGCTATTAGTAATACCACTACTACAACACACATGAATTTTGGTGCTATTAGTAATACCACTACTACAACACAAACTGATTATCGAGCTAAGGATTATTGTACTTTAACACAAAAAGAAATGGTGGTATTAGTAATACCACTACAACAACACTAATCTATTTTGGGTTTATCAGCAGGTTCTTTGTGTAAAGAAAATCAATCACAGCGCTATTCTAGATGGTGGGTTAGTTGTACCATCTCTAATGTGGGGTAAAAAGGAAATCATACTGTACCAAATCTAATGAGCGACTGAACAAAGAGGACCAGGACAGATTTGTCTGTTTTGAAAGAAGGACTGTTAATGAGAGATGCTGTTCTACATGCTGTACAGTTGACCCAGAGCTTCAGCCATGGGACAGACACTCAGCGAGCAGAACCAAGAGAGGCTGTTTGTGACCAACAGTGACCACTAACACCCCACAAGTCTGGAGGCCTACACCTGCTGTACATCCAGCCTGGTGGTGAGTTAGTCAGGCCTGTTTGAGTGAATGCATTTCATAAGGATTTTATCTAAAAAGGTTAAGCCATTGAAATGCTAGTGACGTCTCTCTCATTAATAATAGAGCTCCAAAATGTCATTCTACTGCCTGTATTTGCACTGCTTTTGACAAGGGTCCAATAGGGAAAAACATAGGCTGCAAGTTGGGACGCATTCACAGCCTCCATTTGGTTCCACAAGCAAATTAAGTGCGACAACATGGTTGTTAAAAGTATTCAGATTTTGTGAAATTGACAAACATTGATATTTGCCTAAACTTTCTTTTAGCTTTAACCCGTTTCTGAAACTTAACCTACTGGGTAAATTATCCTCAACTGCTGGATGAATTCTCCTGAACCTCCTGGGTAAGTTATATTGAACTAGTGTCTAAATTCTTCTGAACCTCTTGGGTAAATTAAATTGAACTAGTGTCTAAATTCTTCTGAACCTCCTGGGTAAGTTATATTGAACTAGTGTCTAAATTCTCCTGAACCTCTTGGGTAAGTTATATTGAACTAGTGTCTAAATTCTCATGAACCTCTTGGGTAAGTTATATTGAACTAGTGTCTAAATTCTTCTGAACCTCTTGGGTAAGTTATATTGAACTAGTGTCTAAATTCTTCTGAACCTCTTGGGTAAATTATATTGAACTAGTGTCTAAATTCTTCTGAACCTCTTGGGTAAGTTATATTGAACTAGTGTCTAAATTCTTCTGAACCTCTTGAGTAAGTTATATTGAACTAGTGTCTAAATTCTTCTGAACCTCCTGGGTAAGTTATATTGAACTAGTGTCTAAATTCTTCTGAACCTCCTGGGTAAGTTATATTGAACTAGTGTCTAAATTCTTCTGAACCTCCTGGGTAAGTTATATTGAACTAGTGTCTAAATTCTTCTGAACCTCTTGGGTAAGTTATATTGAACTAGTGTCTAAATTCT
>JACXGM010000353.1:48150-59025 GCA_016801145.1 Umbra pygmaea | reverse complement strand
AGCTATGCAACACAGTACCATCCAATCCACAGCATGGTAATCACTGTTCTCTGAAAACACAACATTGACCTAAACTACACATCTCTTGTGTGGATTTGTTTATTTCCACACAGAATTCAAATCTGCTTGAAATTGTGGATTACTGATCAATGATTTACTGGCTAATTACTGACCAACAACATAAACCCATTCTAAGAATGACAGAGGTCAGTTGAGTGACATCACATTCCACTCAGTAGCAGCTGGCTAAAGAAACAAAATAATTAATTTGAGATGTGAGTAAAAGTAGCTTAATACAATAATCCCTTCATGTCATCTACTTATGCTGCATACAGGGATTCTGAAATTCCTAAACACCTCTTAGTTCAAACGTAAAGACTGCAGGTTCTTTCCCCAGTTGAGTGGGTGTGGATGTAGCCTATAACGTGTGCTCACCTTGTTCTTGCGGTCCTGGCTCTGTTCGCTGCTGGTCTCAGTGGCTGTGTAAGGTAAGCTGCTACTGGATGACGAAGGCTCTTTGTCCCTGTCCCGCTCTCTGTCCCCAAACCAAGAGAAGGGCATACAGGTGGGTATAGAACTCATGGACTCAGAGGGGGACAGGTTGCCCCCAGACTCCTCCAACAGCTCAGCAGAACCCCTGGGCATTAAGAACATGAGGAAATTTTAGCTGGCACCTCTTCTTTTTAACAGTCATTGAGCTCGCGCATTGCTCTAGGTCGTCATCAGCAGCTCGTCAAAGGCCTGAAAATGTGTGTTGTGTTTCTGGTGCAGGATTCCAGGTGCTCAGAGAAAGCGTGCTTAGGTGAGTAACTTTATTATCTCCAGGGAGAAGCGGAGCCCGTAAAAGCGGTTTCTTAAGTTTTGTCTTATCTATTTCCTCCTAAGACATTAGCTTTACAAGAAAATAGACCTACCGTTTTTAGTTTAATGAACTCAAGGGAGAAAGAACATATTCATTCTCTCCTCCATTCAGATTTTAAGTTGTTTTCATAACATGCATACAATACTTTTTATTCCTTACATACCTAGACCAATTATATGCTTCATTGTTCCACGGTGCTGTGACAGAACAGGGTGTTGGCTACTCCAGTAACAGTTAGGCCGGTAGAGGAATTCAAAATCTACTTAACAACAAGCAATGCATTCCAACCCTTATCTAGGATGTGGTGAAATATACCTGCTGTCCAGAGAGGCTCGCATCGATTCCTTCTCATGTTTCTTCCCTTTGCCACCAGACTTCCGAAGGCCACTGTTGGAATTCAAGAACTTTAGAAAAGACATCACAACACAAGTTTCCTCTTTAAGTCTACATTGTTATCTCAGGTACTTACCCAAAAATAGTCTTTTTTGGTTTTCCAGCTGAAGAACTCTCAATCGCCTCATCTGTAACAGAGGCATAGTTTCAAAATAACATGATAACATCTGAAATAATCTTCATTTATTTTTTGGTTTTGGCAGTCAGTGGAGTTACTGGAGACGGACTGTTTTCTAGGTGTACTCAGGAAGACAGTGGTTTTCAAACCTCTCATGAGGGACACAGCCATGCCCTATATTAAATATATCCCAGAGCTAGCACACCTGAATCAACTTCTACTAATCAGGACCTTACCTGTTTTAATCAGGTAGTTCAAGTCTAAATCCAAACTGAGACGGCGGCCCCCCAAGAGGTTTGATAACTACTGCTATAACAATCCGTGAGTAGCTCTGTGGAAGAGGACCAGTTCGTACCTTTCAGGTCCTTGCCTTTTCCCTTGGACTCCCTCTTCTTGACGTTACGCAGAAACCCTGACGGGGAGTGTGGTGACGGAGTGGAAGTGTCTTTGGGCGGGGACAGGGAAGAACTACCCTCGCTTTCGCCACTGTCTTTCTGGGGTAGGGGTAGGGAGGGGCTGCTGAAAAGCTCCACCTTGCTCCTGGATCGCTCCACCACTTCCGTGGGTTCATCGCTCGGGCCATTCCCAGAGCAGATAGGCACAGGCAGGGATAGGCTCTCCTGGAAGGATCTTCTCCTCCTGGATGAGTCTTCTTCCTCGTCCTCCTTGTTCTCCTGGAGAGGAACACATATGAATCATCAATGATTTATCAGATCAAAATTGCAAGGTAGACAACAGCTGAACTAGCTATTGTTACTGACCTTGCAGTTGTTTTGTAATGGGACAGAACGTTCTGAGCTGACCTGTGAGTTGTATGGGGGCACTCCCAGATTCTCCTTCAGTTTGCTACGAGATGGACGACCTCTCTTTGGGGCGAGCAGGACCTTGGCTTTGTGGGCGCTGGTGTCTAGGAGCTCCGTCTCAGGGACGACCTCGCTCCAGTCTATCAGAGTGGAAGAGACAGTTCGGTAACACAGAACATGAGGTGTCACTGTTTAGAGACTCGTAAAAGAGTAACTGTTTGTCATGTGGTGGTCTAGCCCTACCTAACGGTAGAGAGTCCACAGACTGTGTTTCGGTGATGGGGCTTTCACTCTCCTGGCTGTCCCTTTTGTTCTCCTCTGCAGAGTTCTGACCTGACTGGGTCTCCAGGCGGTCGGCAGGTGGACCGCTTCGCTCCAGTACCGCTATCTGAGAGGATCACAGAACAGTGAACTTCTGGTCTTTTCCACCAGTCCTGCTCTGATGCGTTCTCCATAGAGCATCTTCTTACCCTGTCCTGCAGGCTTTCAAGCTGCTCCCTGTACCAGCGATCCTTCTCATCTAGAACTTTCTTCAACTCTTCCTCCTTCTTCACAAAGTCAATCTCCCTGGATAGGAAACAGATCATCAATTGTTCACGAAAAATGTTGTTTATTTATAAACAAGTCTGTGCTTTCTACACAACAGTACCGAAGAAGGAAAGTGAAAGCATTCAGCTTGTTCAGAATGAACTCAGAGACACAGTCAGCTGAATTTGAGACTTTTAAATAATACAACACCAGTGAGTCACCATCTAACTCAGGCCCTGGACGTCTGAACTCACTTCTGCTGGTATTCTTTGAGCAGTTTCTTGGCCTTGTTGTACTTCTTGTCCAAGGTTTCATACTGGTTCTGGGTCTCTGAGAGGGCCTCATTGACTGTTTTACACAGAGCCTGGGCCTCCAGCCAGTAGTTCTCCAGCTTCAACATCTTCTCATTATTCTCCTCGATCTTCTGCTCCAGCTCTGCCTCCCTCATCCCCCTGGATGATTTGTCACCCTCAGTCATCCTCAGCTGGAGAGGAACGGAGGATTGTGCACGGTGACATCATTGAAACCAGACAAACAGCATTATGATTGGTCTCTGAGCTGGCTACAGCTTGTGACCCTTTGATCCACAGGTATTCACATTTGAACAAGTTTGTTCCATAGGTTTACATACCTTTTCCTTCAGTTGTTTAATTTCCGCTGTTGCTATGCTGTGTTTCAGTTGGAGCTGGGGTAAAGAAACAGTTTAGGAAACAAACAAACCACACAGTGACACGTCCGACATAATTTAAACCCCTGATACTACAGAGTAAAATACCTCGTTTAATTTGAGGCCCATCTGCGTGGAGTCCATATTGGAGGGCATGAACATGGCCTCGCTCTCCGGGAGGTCAAACACCTCGGTCGTCCTTCTGCCTGAGAAACTGGACCTTAGGATACCTTGCTCTCGTTCCTCCTCCTCGTAGTGTTCCTCCTGAAACACAACATCACATTGCCAATCACTTGGCACCACCCCGTCGTGTCCAGCTACCTGGGAGTGTGGGGAGGAGTTTATGGGTCATTTCTACATCATATGTGGAGTCCAGTAGGAAGCCTGTATCTGCATCTGACTCATCACAGGACCAACCCCAAACAGACACAGGGAGGTACAAAAACCCACAAACAACGCTTTCATTTGCATACCTGCACAGAAACTGGCTAATAGCTGGACGGTTTGTCACCAACAACAACAGGTCATTGTACAGGAGTTGGTATTCAAATACTGTATCCATATAATACTTTTCACCTTCTGGCAAGCGTATAAACTTTATCAGATTCTATTTGGTTTTAAGCTTTGCCCTACCTTTTTGTGCTCGACTCCTCTATAAATAACGGCCTGTCGTTGCTTGTGCTTTTCCAAAAGCAAACATTGCACAATTCCAGCAGGCTTCAGCAGCTATGCTCCCACAGCCCAGTTGACTTATCCACTGCTGCCCTCACGGCTAGTCTGCCTGCACTGGGCTAACCAGCGTTTATCAGTGTTGGGTGTGGCCACCCAGGTGACTCACCTCTTCAGTGGACTGTTCGTAGGGGTCGTCCATGTGCAGCTGCTGGCTCTTCTCCTGCTCCAGGGTCTCGCTGATCAGACGAGCAACCTCGCTTTGGCTGCCCGGCTTCTCCCGGCCAATCAGAAAGCTGTTTGTGTGAGGGCGAGTTGGGTCACCAAGAGACACAAGGATTTGACCTTCTTCCCCTCTAAACCTTGGCCTTCTGAAGAAGTTTTCCTCATTGAAGCTGACTCAAACTGATGATATGTCATAATGTTCGAGGAAACAGATGAAGGCTTTCTACTCAACATTTCTGTATGTTTTCGTTTGCCTAGGGTGAATCATTAACATAGTCACCCACAGCCCACGTGGGATGCTCTGTTTTTTGAAAGCCTGAGGCACACAGTATAAGGAAAACTATTTTCTGTAAATTCTACATTTGTGAAGGATAGTTATTTTGCACTGCCACACTGACCTTCCATTGCCAGGTAACCTAGAACCCTGGGGGCGGGGGCTAGGTGTGGCCATCAGGGGGTGTCTCAACTGTTCTGGTTAGCACTTATGGGGTATCACAAGGCTCAGGAGCTCACCTGACTGTTCCTTTGGTGTTCTTCAGGACGGTAGCAGCAAACAGCTGGGTTACGCCCACCAGACTGATCCCATCCACCTCCACTATCTGATCATTCACCTGGATCCTATGAGAGAAGACACCATTGGATCAGGCGTGCTGTTTGGGACATTTTCTGTGTTGGAACAGGGGACATGCATCCCTCAAGAGAGGTTCATTCAAATGTGTAGAATGGCATGTGCAATGTTGTCGAGGAAAAGCTTTTTTACTTTTCAGTATACATGGACGTTCTAATGCACACATTCCTCCAGCCGGCAGTTAAACATAGAACTGGATTCCCTGGGAAGCAGTGTAAGCTATTTTCTTCCGCTGCCTCACAGGGTTATAAAAACAGCCAGTTGTTTCGTCATGGTGTCTGAATTCCCTTGTGATATGGAACATTTGTACCCTTTCAGACAGTGTTGCAGGTCATTCTGATTGACCTATAATGCTACATTTGTGTACAACACATTTTAACTGACACGGTTAGAACACATCAAATGCTACTGCTTGAATGAGGGCCAGTAGTGCTCCCAGAGGGCGTGGCCTCTCACCTCCCGTCTCGCTCAGCTGATCCGCCTTCAGTGATGGTCTTCACAAAGATCCCCAACTTCTCCAGGCCTTGGTCAGCCCCTACTCCCATTCCTATGATACTAATGCCCAGGCCGTTGTCTCCTGTGGGCAAGAAAGAATATGGAGTTCAAATTAATGGACAGTACTGCGGTCTCTCGAGCTGTCTGGTGACATTTCACCAAACAGCCCTACTCAAATGGACTTAATATAGATGATGTAAAGATTAGACTAACCCTTTTCAATTTCCACAGGGAATACATCCATCTTCTCCACCCTTTTCTCCAGTTCGTACTCAGCCGATGCTGAAACGGGGTCCACGTCATCGTTGCGCCGGTCGTAATCCTCATTGGAGTAGGTGGTAAAAACCTGCCGTATGGAAACACAAGGCCAATGGGCTTACAAGGATCTCCACAATGAATTACTAAGCAAACCAATAGATTTGACAAAACAAGCCATGCATTCCTTCGCTACTTTACAGCTTGTCTTGCCTAACACAAACAATTTTGTTTCGAAAATGTTGGATTTGAAATCAAAGAATTACTATTAGTTTAAAGTACACAGGTGTGCTTGGGGTCATTTTGTTGCTGGAAGTCACAACTAAATTCAACCGTGATTGTGTAGCGAATGAATGTGTAGAGATCCCCACACATCCACGTTGAACGAGAAAAAAACGATGTTTGGAGGAAGCATGCGACTGAATTTCGACCATACTATGCCTGCTAATGAGACATGGTCAAACGGGATTTGGTCATGACCAACCGATGGAAGAAAAATAAATAAATAAATACAATAAAAAAACGTCCTGATAACTGTTAGTCCATGATGCTGTTGACCTTAACCAGGAGAAGAAAAACAGTCCCATAACATAAAAAAATCCACCACCCTACTGTATTTTTCACTTACTGCCTACAGATCTTTGTTTTGTCACCAAACCTTATAGCTATTATTTAAGAGTGTTTACTGTGTTGGAGTTTCAATAAATATCTAACAGGCCATCCCTCAATGTCTTAAATTACATGTATAGCACTTATTCATTAGTAAGAAGCTTAATCATTACCATCATCACTTGTTTGCCTTTTGTATTACCAGTGAAAGGGTCCTCTGTCAGTTCGTTTTTATACAGTGAGGTAACTGAATGTCTCACCAGTTTACAGCAAACAGAAGTGCTGGGGCATACAAACGCCAGAATGCACAAAGACACACTGTTCCAATGTTATAATTTCAGCAGCCATAACAGAGCAGTCTGGTTCAGTCATCATTTGCCTCTGAGACGATGTGGCTGTTCCTCAGAATCCTAGTCACACTAAGCGGCAGGCAGTTCATGCCCTGCGGAAAGTAGGCCACAGCTGGGAGGAGAAGAGGAGTGGATGTGGCAAAGATCAATGCTCTGTGGTGACAGGTGCTAATGCTCTGTGCTAAAACAAGGCGATAAGATGAACTGTACACAGAAAGCCTGTGTTCAGGCTCCAATATTCTGCCTCAGCTTTCATTGCAGGTGGGTCCTTTAACCAAGCTTTTTCAGGGATTTAATTAAACATCACTGTTTGTTTACAAGGCAAACCACGTATTAGCAGTTTGACGTGGCAGAATTCCATAACGCGATCTGTGAAACATTCCTAGTGTCACGTTAAGGTGAGTTTTCATAGCTGCAGAGGAGTTAACGATCTGCTAGGGGTGCCCAAGGAACCAGGACGTAGCAAAAGGTGTCTCCGATCAGGCTGAATCGGCCTAGCTCTATGGTGTCCTCTCATTATAGTTGCAGCGAGACAGATACAGAGGAAGCAGCACAGCCAGCAGGGATATCAAACTGCTTTTCATAGATGATTACAGCTCTAGTCCTGGACTACAGAGATCAGTGTTCAGTAACAGTGAACTCGCATGAACTCTGTTAAACACTACTGACGCCGTCTGACTGGCTTCCTCTGTTAGCATTGAGGCTTTGTCTACTAGTGATAATATAAGAACGGCTTCATCTTGCAGAGAAATGAAACATCCTTCAGCTCCCATCTTGACAATTTTCAAATAATTTGTTTTATTCATGTTTTTTTTGTATGGATGACATTTAGTTTGTACTTAATGGTGGGGATGATGGAATGGAGACCACCGCAAAAAGTCTTTGGCTTAGATAATTTTCAGACTTCCTGTGTCGATGGAGCTGCGGGAAACTTGCTCGAAAGGAAATGTGTTCCTGCAGGAAATGGGCAGATGATATGTTTGGGTTTGAAAACGGAAGAATGCTGATGAGTCGGCAACTGTCAAAGGCAAGGGAATTAACTCACAGTCTAGAGTTGATTTAGTTCTCTCTAGTTTCTAAGCCATGAGTTCAGCTTCAAGTCAAGTGTGACTTTCCAGGAACACCTGGGCTTTCCATGCACAATGTCATTGTTAAGTCAAGGATTCAAAGTTTGTTGGAGTTAACCCAACGCCCCTTTTGCTATTATTATTACAGTCAATGTAAAGCTTAGAGAACCATTTCAGAGCACTTTAATCTAGTTAAGAGCACCAGCAACCAACACAAACTGACTAAGAGGATGGAGCACAGCCTGACAACTACTAAGACTGGTTTTGGAACGTTAGTTGTGTAAGAGCCGCCATAGAAACTAATTCTCTCCATGGTGGTTCATGGATGTTGTGATCTCCCAAGTGTGACCCAGATGTTGTGCGTGGTGCCGACTTGTGGTCCAGGAGATTAAAGCCAGCCATCCTTTGACAGAGACAGACGTCTGCAGGGTCCTAGCAGTCTAGCAGGGCAGTCGGAGAGTGACCGATCATGGCTATACGATTACATGTTGTAGCGAGGAGGTTGTATGATGTAATCTGTGAAACATTTCCACCCTGGGCAGCCCAGTCTTAGGTCTGGATCCTAAAACATGTCAGGACCTGAGACCAGGCGTTCGGTTGACTCCCACCGTCTCTAGTACGCTATGGGTTCAGACAAGCACATTCCAATCCAAACGAATAGAAACCAAAGGAATTGTACACACTACTGTGATTCTGCGGTTTAGAGAAGGGGGTGGGGATATTCTTCATGAAGGCTGAGCCCCTATAAGGCCAGCTCTATACTCATCATGGTTTTCCACAGAGGTAGATGTACAGTAGCTTCTCAGCGTGTCCGTGGGTTTAATCTACTCATATCTGAACCCTGTGCCCTGAATACACCCCCGCTTTGGCTTTACTCTTCCAGCTAGACTGACCCTGCTTAAGCTCGGACACAAAGCAAGGCCATCTCACAAAGTCTTTGGATTAAAGTGGATTAGCCAATTAATACAGAACGTAGAATTGCTCTCCAGCATTTGAAAAGAAACATTTTCAACAGACAGTCTTTGGATTATCTGAAACATGCACAGCAGGGCTCTGAAGATGTTTGTATTTATAATACCAGTCATGCAGATTAGATTTGGATTTAATAGCCATTTAAAATCTTAATTATAAACAAAGCAGACAGAAATTTTATTAAGGATGTCAAAGGCTTGGTTTCAGGGGTTTACAATAATTGGGTGGAGAAAAGGGTCAAGTAAAGGTAACGATAGAATGAAGGGGAACAACGCTGAAGCGTCCCAGGCCTCGGCAGTTCACCGCGCTTTGGCTTCTTTTGCACTTTTCTGTCCCACTTTCCTGTTGCCATGGAATACTCCAGTTATTCAGAACAATGTCCCGTTCTCTGCCATTGAAACCTAATCACTCAGTCACTGTCTTCCTCACAAGACACTTTGGAATCAATCTCTTTATTAGGCACAAAAAACTGTACTGTGGCAGTGAAAACCAGATAGAAGGGAAAAATCCAGTTAACCCCCAGAAGTGTAAAAGCCAGGTGGTTGGACAAGTAGTCCCCGCGGTTCATCAAGAAACCTACATTGACCAGGACAAGCAGATACGGATCTGTCAAGCGCATAATATTATATTTGACTGCCGGGCTGAAAGCTTGGTAATGAACGTAGCCTTCTCTTTGTGGTAATATTGCACCTATAAGTCTTTAATCGGGTGACAGAAGCTGTGATGTGGCTGGTTAAACCCTAGCACCATCTGGTTCATTTTTTCGGCTTCTCCGCGACTTGTGAAAGACCGTCTCCCGGCACGCATGGCTTGACAATTACACTTCATCTACCTTCAACCAACACGGAGGGCTGCCTGCCCAAACACACACAAACACCCACCCACGCACACGTTTACATAGCTATCTGGTAAACGGGGAAACAAAAAAAATCCTTCTGACTTAATAATCTTAAAACCTATCCTAACCCTAACCTGACCCTAGTCTCAATATGCCTAATCTTAACCAAGGCCCTACTCCCTAACCGTAATTTTAACCGTAACCCCAATTGTAAGTTTTGCCCTAAACCTAAACAGTTTAGCATCAATTCTTCTGATTTAATCACAGTTTGGGGCCATTATTGTCCCCCTGTTTACCCCTGTCCTCTTCTCCCTTCCCCCCGCCAAATACCACTGTGGGAAATGAGTCAGCAGCTGGGACAGAGGAGCTAACCAGAGGAGCCTGCGATGCGCCAGGGCAGCAAAGCGAGTGCCGAGCACTGGATCAGCTCTACAAAGACAACAAATGAAAACATGCTGCGAGAGCAGCGCAGGGGCCTGGCTCCGATAGTTCAGTAATTAGGAAAGAAAGCACGCTGCCAAGTTATTCAGAGCTGAATAAACAGAGCAAAGAATGGGTCCACATCTTCCTGATAGATGGTCCACTAAAAGATAGGACCATTTACAAATATTAATTACCAGAAAAGTTCTCAACTCCTGGCTTTAAAGAAATAAACAATGAATGGATCACTCAGGAACAGCAGAGATACTGACAGATTTAGAGTGTGACTGATACCATCTGATCCTAAGCCTGTGTTAGAGGCTAGACTCTGAAAAGGACAGGAACGCGCAGTAGAAACCGGTTCAACCGGCTTGTTTACAAATGGCTCAGATAAACAGGTATCTTTTATGCACTGCTGATCCGGCTGTGAAAAACTTGCTGATAACCACTATCTTCTTTTCGGCTTTCAACAATTGCTGAGTGAAAACAAACCGTTGGTGATATTATTTTTTGTATTCGCATAACGAAGCGGAATACGAGGCAATAGCAGTCAGCCATGGAGCAGTCGGTCTTCCGGTGCCAAAGAGCTCAAAGGCAGCTCTGAAGCAGCTGTATTAGTATTCAGGCCTGGCCCGTTCAGTCTCCAGTGCTGATCCAGGTGTCTGGAGGGAGCACAGATCCTGGTGGGCCTCTCGCCCCAACTCGTGTATACGCTACACTGGCTTCTCTGCTGGATGAGCACTGGACTGTCACACATTCCTCTGGCTACCAATTTAGGGACAAAGGAGCAGCAATTCCCAGAATGCCCAGTGGTGGGACCGAAAAGGACGCTCTACCTTCACTTCTTCCCAGGGTACAGTAGCTTCAGCTGCCGGAATTGGAGTTGACAGGACACTGCTGTGAACAAAGGAGCCCTCCAATGTTACAACATACATGAGGAATCACACTGCCTTTGCACAACATACATGAGGAATCA
>JACXGM010000353.1:34740-48050 GCA_016801145.1 Umbra pygmaea | reverse complement strand
TGAGGAATTCACCACTAACAGACCTTTGTCCTCTACACAAACAAAACTAACTAAACGGTGGCCACATCCTACAACCAGGGACATGAGAGTTTGGCTAGGGTCTAAAATGGGAACGTCTAATTGCAAAGAACTCAAAAAAAAAAAATGACACTCACTTAGCAGGAGATGACTGGTTTTATTGTCTAGGACCCACTGAGCATGTTAGTGCAGCTGTAATTTCTACAACAGAATTAAATCCCACATAAATTGGTAAGGCACTTCACTTAACTTGTGTCAGTGTTCTTACTCTTATTAGGAAATCATTTTCCAGGACTTTTCAAAGACATTTGCCATACTAATGCTTGGATTCAGAGCGCACTATCACTATACCGCTAACCATTACAATTCCAGCCTCACATACCAGGCTACCAGCAGCATAAAAAAACATTGATTTGACTCCCCCAAATATATTCTCTTGGTTGTTGACTAGCAGTATACCAAGGACTGTCTGACCAGGGTTGCATATGCAGGTAGCGCTCTGCCCTAGACCTTAGATCACATTTATTATAATAAAAATGCAGGACCTGCGTTTCAGTTTAAAATTAAATAAGCCTATAAACCCGCCACCCACAAATTATAGGCTACATTTTCACCTGAAAAAGTAGACCAATATGCAGAAAATCCACAGACATGGCAACACTGTGACTGGCACACTGACACCCACACAGATCTGCAACAAATACAAGAATACTGAAACAATTAAAAAATTACAATTTGATCATTTACTTTTTAATAATAAAAAGAATAGCAAAATTGACATTAACTTAATTTAACCCTGTCTGACAAAACATACTACAAATCTGGAGTTTGTTCTACCACAGTGTTTTAGTAATTCTTTCAAATCTTTCAAAGTAATATCCAGAGATATATGCATATTCATTTCTGTCTGTAGACAATCATTTCAGCCTCCACTGATGATCAGCAAAATAGAAGCTGGGCAGGTTTTCACTTGCTTGAGAGTTAAACTTGAAACTACAGTTAAGGGATAGTGACAACATTAAAAAAACACAGCTGCCCAATGCACATGTTTTTTGGGGAAATAAAGAACAAAATATGCATCCTTTCCACTGTAGCTACTGTACACTACCCCACCCTGTTATGTTACATTGACTGGTTAGCTGACATCAGCTCAAAAGCAAGAGCGCAAACTCATCAGATATACCTAATGAACAACTAAAGAACAGACTGAATTAAACTTCAACATGTGTAGTTAACTTATACTAGTCTCTCATTCATATGTGGAGAAATAAATCACCAGGTTTAGTGCTGGTACGACAAGCCACTCTGCCTGCACAATTTAATGAAAGCATGTGCAGTGAAATAGAATCAGTAGCTATCTGTTGTCATTTTGCAGGTTTTTTACCACCAGCCCAGCTGGGGAATGTCAGCACACAACACTCCTGCTGACCAGGGAGCCAGGGATAGAGCCCCGAAAGAACGGGTCTGTTGATGTCCCTGGTATTTACAGTTAGGTTTGGAAATATATGTACACTGACACAATTTTCATAATTTTGGATGTTTACCAAAATATGTTCAAGCTAGAGCTAAATAATGAAAATGGCCTTAAAGTGCAGTCTTCCAGCTTTAAAGGTGCTATATGTAAAACGGACAGCCAGCGTTAAAAAATGGGTACTACAGTTTAAATTCAAAATACCTGAGTTGTATCCCTCCGCCCCCTCCTCCCCAGAATCGAAACTAATGTGACGAACAAGATCAGCGCAATCATGACCAGCGAACCATGTTTTGGTCATGGAACCGTTTAGAAACATGCAGAGTTTTTTAGGTTGTGTAGAATCTCTATGTTTTCGTTTGTTTGTTTGCTGCTTCCATGGCTGTAGCGCGCTGGGTTTGCGTTTTTACAGGTATGCATGGCAATCCGTTCATGCTGTCAAAATGGGCAGTTGATAACAACACAGGCCAAAACATCAACATAAATTCCGTCCCGGAACGTACTTTTCCAAAAGAAAAAATACTGACATTAGCATTGTTTTCAGAAAATATAGTATTTCAGCTTAACATATTTCCTTAATATCTGATGAGGCATTGGCGTCATTTTTGAATTTATTACAGTACATGTATTACATATAGCACCTTTAATTTGAGGATATTCACATCCAAATTAGAGGAAGCATTTAGGAACTACATCTCTATACTATGTAGCCCCCTCTTTTTACAGGGACCAAAGGTAATTGGACAATTGACTCAAAAGCTTTTTCCTGGACTTTCCTTCATTATTTCCTCATCAATCAACAGTTTTCTGAGAAAAAAGAATGCGCTGGTGAGCTCTGCAACACAAAAAGACCTGGATGTCCATGGAAGACAACAGTGGTGGATGATTGTAGGATCCTTTCCATGGTTGAAAAAAAATTCCCAACATCCAGCCAAGTGAAGAACACTCTACAGAAGGTAGGCATACCATTATCCAAGTCTACCATAAAGAGAAGACTTCACGAGAGCAAATACTGAAGGTTCACCACAAAACCATTCATAAGCCTCAAGAATAGAAAAGCCAAATTAGACTTTGCCAGACGACATCTACAAAAGCCAGCCCAGTTCTGGAACAGCATCCTTTGGACAGATTAAAACTAAGATCAACCTGTGACAGAAGGATGGGAAGAAAAAAGTATGGAGAAGGCTCATGATCTGAAGCGTGTGATGGAATGGGCATGCATTGCTTCCAATGGCACTGGGTCACTAGTGTTTATTGATGATGTGACAGAAGACAGAAGCAGACAGATGAATTCAGACTAATTCAGCAAAGTTGATTGGATTTGACTTTACAAAAGGACAATGACCCAAAACATACTATGAAAGCAACACAGTAGTTTTTAGTTCACAGAAGTGGAATATTCTGCAATGGCTGAGTCACTCACCTGATCTCAACCGAAAAACAAGCATGCATCTCACTTGCTGAAGACAAGACTTAAGACACAAAGACCCACGAATAAACATCAACTGAAGATAGCTGCAGCAAATGCCAAACTAAGAAGCAAACTCAAAACTCAAGAACTAGAATGGGAAAGACAACTTGGGGTATGTTCACATAGGTGAAATGTTGTAAAAGGTTTGCTACCATACCCCACTATTCACAACAACTCTCTGGTTGGGGTGTTTAAAAAACAACTAACTTTAAGCTTGTCAATGTACATCCCCAAAACTTTCTCTTGCCGTGTGTTTGCCATGTGGTTCGCTTTATGGAAAATAAACGGAAAACGTAGCTACCGGTAAATATGTTTTTGTAGCTTAACTTAACAAGTCGTGTTTCCGACATGACAGTCACTAAATACACCTTCTCAGCTGTAGTTCCCAACTTGGCCACCGTAAGTTGCCCAAAAACCTTTGGTGACGTCACTGCAACATTTTTGAAAATACTAAATGTATTGTAATGTAAACTTGTTTTTAATGCAAGTTGAACTTTGAATCGAGTCTATAGGAGAATAAAACAGGACAAATAAATCAGGAAGTCAAACGAACACATCTAGACGTATTTTTTTCAATGTTGCGGTGACGTCACCAGAGGTTTCTGGGCAACTGACGGTGGCCGAGTTGGGAATTACCAAACGTGCTGAGGTGTATTTATTAACTGAACAAAGACGAATATACACAGATCTCTTCTTAAATTTTGCCTTCCTATGTTAACTCTCACAGGAAATGTGCAGTCACATTTTCTTTACATGTTATAACTAAGCTCTGGCTTTGTGCATACTATTGTCAGTGAGACAATGTCTGTGTATGCGCGGTTAGCAGTTACAGCCAGTGGATGGCGGCCGGGTGCGGCTTTGAAAATTTGTCAAAAACGTTGGTGCGGATGGGTGGCAGACGGATGATAGGTTTTCTGATGCGGTTGCAGATGAAATAATAGTACATCCGCGCATGTCTAGTGTGTATATGTCTGTGTGAATAACAGGAGTTTAGCTTAGAATTTATTTGTTCAAGTAAGTCGAAACTAAAATGTACAGTTTACAAATTATGGAGCATGTAATGTGAATCTGATTTTACTACAAAATTGAAATGAAAGAACATTTAGAACTCTTTGGGCCTCTAGGTTCTTAAGAATGTGAATTTAGGCACCCTAGAGCTAAAACGGGTCCCTGCTCTGGACTTTTACATTTATTTCCCGGAATTGTCGAGGTATGTATTGTCCCTCTTATTCTACTAGGTCTAGAGTTTGTGCTCGCATTGTAAATTCATTAGACGTCACGTCATTCAATAGCTATGGTTTGATTGACAGCTCTGTAAACAGGACTGCTCCTACATTAGCAAACCATACGTCACACATTTGTTGGGAACTCCCTGCCTGACGCTTAGTAAGGGAATGCCTGCAACAGCCTTGAGAACACGTCAGGTTTCAAGCTAACTATGTAAGACGATGATTCTACTTAGATTGTGCATATAATATAGACAATACACTACACATTCGGAATACAATGGGGCGGCTAAAAATAGTTTTGCAGTTACAAACATCGAGGACTGGATATTTAAATGTTACGGAGAAGCCTATTTTCCTGCAAATCATTTACAGTGCTTCTGTTTAATTCAACCTGTGTTCATAGGGTGAGATCTCCATACAGCATGTCATAAGTTTAGACCAGTAACACGTTCAAGGAGAGATCAAATAAATACAATTTGTTCACTTTGCAAAGCAATTTTTGCCTGATTGGCCTTATGCCCTTGACGATGGCCTTGGCGCCCTGGGAAATTGGGAACCTCCATAAAGCCAAGTGGCCTTGCTCCTAAAATGCCACTGAAATTCCATGCCTGCTGCTATGGTGAAGGCTCACAGTTGTACATCTCTATGAAACATGGCATAGCGCCAAAACTGTCTACCTTTGAAGTCTGTGTTTCAGACATAATGATGTGGATGTCAGAACACTTATAAATCCTGCAAAAACCAAAAATGCAAATTTCAGGTCCAAAGAAACAAGATTTGTTGTCAGACCTCAATGATCTTGGATGGTTGTACAGTCAGTTCAAAATCTGCAAAGAACCTTGGTGTTTTTCTGGACTCTGATCTCTGTTTTGAAAAACATAAAACATATTTCAAGAACAGCTACCCCCCCCCCATCTCCAGAACATGAAAAAATCTGAAACTTTCTATCAAATAATGATGCAGAGAAATGAATACACACATCTGTTTCTACAATGCACTTCTTTCTGGTTACCCTGATAAGTTACTAAACAAACTTCAATTAGTACAGAAACCGGCTGCTAGAATTATAACTAGAACCTAAAAGTTTGACCACATCACGCAGTGCTAGGTTCTCTATATTAACCTACAAGGCATTTCATAGACCTGCACCTAGGTTCTCTCTCCGAATTGGTCCTGCGTACATACCTACACGTACGCTACAGTCACAAGACAAAGGCCTCCTTACTGTACACCAGTGGTCCTCAAACCCTTCCATGGAGGGCCTAGAGTTTTCGCTTTTACCTTGGACAAGCATGATGGAGTAGCTCACTAATTGGTTAGGATCTGCCCTCACCTGGCAGTCTAGGTCCTAATTATGCTCTAATTAAAAGGGAAAGACCAAAAACCAGCATACACTTATAACCCTTTTTATGACCAAATAACTCCATCTTTGTTTTAATCAGTCCAAAGCACCTTCTTCCAAAATGAATGGCTTGTCCAAATGTGCATTTACATACATCAAGCAACTACCTCTGTGAAGTTGGCACCCCATAAAACGAAATAATCTCCAAAACTATACCATTTGTTTGTGCTGCGTTTGTGCTGATTTGTGCCGCAAAAATTAATGTTTGTGCTGCTTTGGTGTTTGAGATATTGAACATATTTTTTTTGGTTATGTTACATCACTCTCCACCCCATGTCGTTCAAATCACTCCAAACCGGTGTCATTTGTTTGTGCTCTGTTTGTGCTGGTTTGTGCTGTTAAAACAAACATTGTATCCATTTTCCTTTCGCAGATAAAGATTTTAATTTGGGAGCTGTGACGTCACTCTCCACCCCATGTCGTTCAAATCGCTCCAAACCAGTGTAATTTGTTTGTGCTACGTTTGTGCTGGTTTGTGCCATTAAAATTAACATTGTATCTATATCTGTTGCGGAAAACAGCCCATCACCCTGCATTCACTCATTAGATTCCAGGTGGTCTGTAATCGGGTACACGCGCCTGGGTCAGATAAAGCAACGTCCCTCGCTGCTATTGTGGTGTGCACCGGGAGCTGACATTATGGCAGACAGCAGCACTGGCTGAAAGATACATTAGAATAATATTGGACTGGAATGTCATAGGTCTATCTTATTATTGTGACCAATGGAGGATAATTTTTCCTGATTGCCCAAAATTAATAAAAAGTTTCACATCTTTGTGTCTGTCAATTTCCTATTTGTTCAATTTATACTGTAAATTGTATTGACCTGCACACATGATTTTAGTACTTTTTTAGTATTTTATCTCAGAGCACATGCTTACCTTTTTCACAGCCAGAGGCCTTTTGTTTTCCCACTATGCAGTGCTTAGGGTAAACAAATGTTTTTAAGGGGGCAGATAACATTTTTAAATTTCTGTAAGCTATTAAACGTATTCAGAACTTTATACAGTACCTCATTTCTTTTTTTATTAGACAAAATTAAAGCATCAGTCACATGTAGCCTACAGCCAGAATATTGACAGTACATTACATATCATACTGCATTGGTGAATATTTACAGACCAAATGTCACTATGTAGCACAAATCTAATATAAAATATTCCCATATCTAAAGAAGAAAAGAATAATGACAGCAGCGGCCCTGTGCGAGCACAAACGAACCAGACGGGTTTGTAGATGAGATGGATGGAATAATTTATGATGGTTCTTTCTATGGCACAAAATCCCTGTGTTATTTCTGAGGGGAAAAAGATACAATGTTCTTCGTAACGGCATAAACCGAGCACAAACGAATGACACCGGTTTGGAGCGATTTGGGCGACATGGGGTGGAGAGTGACGTCACAGCTCCCAAATTAAAATTGTTATATCTGCGAAAGGAAAATAGATGCAATGTTTGTTTTAACGGCACAAACCAGCACAAACGGAGCACAAACAAATGACACCGGTTTGGAGCGATTTGAACGACATGGGGTGGAGAGTGACGTAACATAACCAAAGAAATTATATTCAATATCTCAAACACCAAAGCAGCACAAACGTTAATTTTTGCGGCACAAATCAGCACAAACGCAGCACAAACAAATGGTATAGTTTTGGAGATCATTTCGTATTATGGGGTGCCAACTTCACACAGGTCAAGCACCTCTGTTTGTGGTGTGTGCAGAAAAGGCTTCCTCCTCATCGCTCTCCCGTACAGCTTCTCCTTGTGCAAAGTGCGCTGAATTGTTGAATAATGCACAGTGACACAGCAAGATGATGTTGTAAGTCTTTGGAGGGGTTCTGTGGGCTGTTTTTGACCGTTCTCACAATCCTTCGTGTTTGTCGGTTTGCAACAGTTCTGGGTGAATAGTGGATGTTCTGACATACTATCTTTAAGAAATATAACTTGAAGGAAATACAATGTAGGCTGTAGCCTATTTATATTTTGTTCAATAGATTACAGTGTTAGTACAGATATAATTGTGTACCGATTATGATAAAACAAAATACCTTAACAGAATATTATATGATTAGGACAATACATATTACACATTCTTGACCTGCAATGTAAATAGTGTTCTTCTGGATATGTAGGAACATTTACTTTTCTATATTTGAATTGGCTGATCAACATCGAAAAAGTAGCAGATTTTAGCTTGATATATGTGACATTTGGCATAGTTACTAAAAGTACTCGTATCGGAACTCATATCGGCAAGTACCCAAAATGAAATACTCTGTACTTGTAATTGTTCCATAAAAAGTGGTATCAGCCAATCCCTAATGACAAAACAAATTGGCAGTACCAAACATAGATTATTTATGGCACCTATAGCACATTGTGCATCACCACAAGCCTGAAACATAGAGGCTTCAATGAATAAAGAAAATAAAGTACATACTGGCCATTAAAGTACAGTAGGCTACCAAAAATAGTGACATAACACATTGAACTAAATTTGGCCCTGATACAGGCTCTATCTGAACTCCTTGAACATGTCTGTACAAAACATTTTTATTGCCTACATTGCTTACAATACAATCTCTCAAAAAACTAAACATATTAAGTGCAATTAAGTGCCATATTACATTGTTTTTAAAGAAAACATTTTCTGAAAAGCAATAACAACCTCAAACTAACATTAATCATACATAAGCATTACCTTAAGTTATAGTTCTGAAAGTTAAGTTGCACAAGCGACTGATCTGTATGTCAGCCTATATGTAAATATTAGTAATACCCAACCTATTTTCATTTATATATTTGATTACAATGTCACACAGCTCTGTTACATTTATGCTAGTAGATCGTTGATCAGCTGTTTCTCCGCGAAGAGAGAGAGTGAGAGAAATTGGTGCGCAAAATCAGCTGTTTTTCCAAAGGGATAGTCAATAACTCGGCTCTTTAGATCAAATTGTTTAAGTCTTGTGTTGCTTATAATAAATTGACAAGTAGTCTTTCAGAATGCTCTCAATTACATGTAGATGCATACTGTATGCATTAGTATGTGGTGCTTATGGGGTGTCGCTATGGGACGGGTGGTGATGAGTCTGGGAGGGAAAAATTACAGTATACTCACTACAAAAACTACACTACATCACTGCGGCGTTGTACAGTAGACTACTATTCCCTCTCTGGCACTTCAAGTACCGTATGGCTATCTATGGCTAAATCTGTAAAGCATTGCCCAGCACAATGCTCTTAAATGTAGAGGAAGTATCGTCTTGGAGTATCGGGCCTTTTTCTATTGTACCTTTTTCATTTGTATTGCTATAAAAAGCCATTTGTGATTTACATATATTACATACCACTAGATTTTTGGGACTTTGAAATACTACCATCATTTCAAGCACTTGGGCAAGTTTTTTTTTACCTGCAGGACCAGGTTGATCTTCATGTTCAGACATTATTCCAGTATAATATGGCAAGTCAATGGTACCTTTGGCTAATCGACGCATTTACATAATCGATGACGTCGATCACGTTGACGCGTTGTCCCAGCTCTCTGGCACATAGATCTGCTGAGGCGTCACCCAAATTGAAGTCACACAGAAGGAGTCCTGTGGCTGGTAGACCAGGCAGATCTGCACCTTGCCCTTTATAACATCATCAGCAGACAACAACACAATCATCTAGCATCCAATGAAAGGCTCTAAAGCCATGACCTCTCCCTCTTATGAGAAAGCAGGATTCAAAGATTTGTTTTATAAATATGTTTAATTCTTGCACATAAGATATACCGTGTATACAATAGCATGACACATTGCACGCCTACCCTACCCTACCACATCCCTAAACCCCTATCAACCTCATAGACTTTGCCTCAATTAGCTGAACTGTCATGAAGGTAGCATATTGCTTGCTGGATTTGGATTCTGTTCTATTTGATTGGCACAAAGATGAAAAACAATTAAAGTCTTTACAAAGCAACTATCAGCTCCAAAGGCTATCACCATTGGTCACCAGAGAATAAAACAGCTGGAGGCGCATGTTTACATCTGCAGAATAGTTGATAAAATGCTGAACTTTGGAGCCAACATTGAGAAACTGTTATCAACATGTCATAACTGACTGTAAATTCTGCATCATCTTAGCTGGCGTAGTGTTGTTTGATCTGTTGTAAGATATTTGTTTTACTGAGGCTGTCTTTACATTGTAGTAGCCTAGTTTAGTAGTCTGGTTGAGGTCCCTTGTGTGCCAATCAGAACACCCCAGAGGCTGTTGTACAGGTCAGCAATAAGACATTAGGAGGAAAACAAATGGCTTTCTGAGAAATGTCCATAGTGCACCAGTAAGAGAAGAAATCATTTAAAAACATATGCAAATATTCAGTACCTTTATCGTGGTGCAGACCTCAGCTTTCACATCATTAAACCAAGGGAGCTGCTAACACGTTTTTACCAGAGTTTTTACAGATTTACAAGTAAATGTACAGTATCAGTCAATAGTTTCAGCACACCTGAGGAAATTGTATAAAGCTATTGACAGTATCTGGGGAATAAGTGTTTCTCGATCAAGAAAAAGCAATATAACAGTTCAACTAGTTTTGTTACCACTGTATCTATAACACAACTTTTACTGTATGAGCTGGTTTACATGACTCTGCCTACATCATGAAAGAGGTGGGTGAATACTTCCCTGACAGTACACCCTTGGCTAACAGCATTGTGTGTTTACAGAAGTTAAACCAATAATTAAATGTTTTGTAGACAAACTGTCCAGCATCCATTAAATGTTGAGCGCTGTTCGCAGTAGAGTTAGTCAGATAACTACGAACTTCCAATGCCCTTTGAAAATGATTTATCCACCACACCCTGAGTGTGTGCTTGTGTGAGAGAAAGTACAATGTCTGTTTACTTGACTGATTTGGTTCGCTCTACTTCCTGTGGGAGCGTTGTAGCGGTGAGGGTGGGGCAGCTAGTGCAGCAGGTACACATCCTGGTTCCTGCAGCCATTTTGATTTCGTTGATGATGTTGTCTAATTCTAATGCTCACCACAGATGAGCAGCACATGTTCATCTTATAGTATACGCTGTCTGAAATGAAAACTAAGCACCTAAACTACAGCGTAGTTAAACCTTCATTGCTGTTCTTCTAGCAGCAAAATAGGCTGGCAGCAGTCAGGATTTTCTTTTTCAAAATAAAAGCCATTGTTAAATTTCAATGTGGCTTTTATTTTGAAAAAGAAAATCTGAGTTAGTGCTACCAGCATTATTTCCTGCTGCTAGAAAAAAAGCAACGAAGGTTTGTTGGACCATCACTAGTATAAACCTCTGTCCTAAACACCTTATCAACAACAGTCTAAAGCAGGGGTGGGAAAAGTTTTTAGCTTGAGGGCCACATTGAGTTTTTGAAACCAAGCGAAGGGCCTCATAATATAGATATGCTTGAAAAAATAGGAAATGTTATTTCATTAAACTATGCCCCCCCCACCACACTGCAGAAGTCACGTTAATGCAGGATTCTACAGTTTTTACGCAGAAAAAATGAAACTCATCGAGAATATTTTCTGGCGTTCTGATAACAGGTGTATTGGCCATGAATACCGTCTTGCAAATCAAACATGTTCTCCCCTCTTAATTTCTGCAGAGTGTGTGGTGTGTGTGTGTGTGTGTGTGTTTGTGTAGTGGAGAGTTACTAAATCCTGTCATTCTCATGTCTATCAGTGGGGAATACTGAATGATCATTGGCTGACTTATCTGTCAGTAAAGACACACGTTGGCTGATTGCTTTGCTATGGTTTAAATCTATGGTAGGCTACGATATTGATTCTGCTTAAACAGCGTCTATGTAATTACGAGCAAAACTCTTATTATTACTAATCCAACGTATTCCTACTGGCAGAATTATTAGAAGATCACATGAAAAATGTAGGAGTAAATGCTATTTGCCTAAAACAAATGTTAGTTAGTGTTGTAACATCATAAATCCACTAGAAGCGCTTGAATGGTTTAATCATGCAAAGAATACCTGTAGAGGCTTTACCGGTAACACTGGCATTCAAAAACCCAGTTTTCATTTTCCAGTTCGATTATTATTTACTATGATAAACCAACATATTATAGATAAAAGCATGACAAAAATAAAAAAAATATCCTTATTAACCATTGAATAATGACAGCAGTTTTTCGAACGCTTGCTTTTTCCAAATGCTTATTTTCTTTACTATAATGTCGATTGAAAACAATCACTACAATATCCTTCAGATTTGAAACAATGTCAATTGTTATTATAAATACAACTTTTTACACAGCATTCTAAAGGCATATTTCCTGCATTCCAGAGTAGCGAGTACACCCACGTTCATTTATTAAATTAGAACGCAGGCAAAATATTTTAAACGCAGATTTTTTAAGAGACTGCGTTTCCGGACACAGACTTCTGAAAGCTAACGCGACCTCTGCACTGTACATATTTTCACTATTTCCCTATACGTCCTTTTAAACCCAGCAATTCCCCCCCAAAACAAATAATTTGTTTTAGTGCTAGGGGATATCCTACCTCCTTGCAGAAATTTAAAAAGTTATTTTGTCATTTTCGCTTGCTTCCTGTCTGTAATATTTTTAGTTAACCAGAATAAATTAGGCAAAAAGTACTCAACTTATAGACACAATATCTCTGGCTGTGATTAACCCACATGGACAAACCACCCTGATTGTTTGCAGCAGGATCTCTTTTTTTTAACGATACAAAGGATTAGTTTATATGATGCTTTGACACTCAAGCGTCAATCGACCTTGAATGGATTTGAATTAATAAAAAAACGCCTCACGGCCTAGATCAAAGGGCCCAGCGGGCCGTATTCGCCCTCGGGCTGTACTTTGCCCCCGCCTGGTCTAAAGACACCTGGGACTGGAAAGTTTCACTACTCTTCACTCCAACCTGTGGTCAGAGCGTTGGTTTAAAGGAGAATGTAGATTCCAACAGACTCGGAGTGGTGTGCAGTCGGTAAGCCGTGTGGTTAACACTCTGAACAAAGCTCTACATTTCATGCTACTCAATGATTTTCCTCAGATTAGGACACACCTAGGAAAGCAATTCAGACTGGAGAGAGATGGGGGGGTTAACCCATTCCTACCTCTGGCCTATGACGGAATGTTTGAAAAGTTCTTTGAACCATGAATAAAATCAATAGAATCCTACATAAAATGAGGTTGTGCAAGATTATCTCAGAGCAAAAGTACATGTGTAAAAAAGACTATGTTAGGGCATCAACCCTGTGAGTATTTATCTTAAAGCCTGTGGTATAGAGAAAGGGCTTAATACAGCTACAACAGGAATGCACTATATCCTTCCAATGCCCCATTTAAGTGCTCCCCTAGCCAAACATTAACATGGAGAGCTTCCCCCTACACTGTATGACTACATGGACTGACGCAGGTTGGACAGATATTTAGACTACAGTACACCTAAGAGCAGCACTAGTCCACCCTACATTTCCAGCACTAGAGGAATATGACAGTAAAACAGTGTCAACCATGTCAAGCAAAAGTATAAAAATAAATTTAAATAAAAGGCTAGGTCCAACACAATGCTAAAATAAATTTAAATAAAAGGCTAGGTCCAACACAATGCTAAAATAAATTTAAATAAAAGGCTAGGTCCAACACAATGCTAAAATAAATTTAAATAAAAGGCTAGGTCCAACACAATGCTAAAATAAATTTAAATAAAAG
>JACXGM010000353.1:0-28333 GCA_016801145.1 Umbra pygmaea | reverse complement strand
GTAAAAAAACTTCTTAACCGTTTAACTGATAGTATTAACCGGTCAAATGTTTTACTTTCGGTTAACGGTTAAACGGTCAATATGAGCATCCCTAGTCGACCTCTAGCAGAAATAACAGCTTTGAGATGTATATAGCCTGTAATGAGTGTCTGGATTCAGGATGAAGGGATTTTTGGAACATTCCTCCTTGCAAAACATCTCCAGTTCAGATAGGTTTGATGGTTGCCGAGTACAGACAGCCTGCTTCAAATCACCCCGCAGATTTTCAATGATAATCAGATCTGGGGACTGGGATGGCCATTCCAGAACATTGTACTTGTTCCTCTGCATAAATGCCAGAGTAGATTTTGAGCTACAAGTCCTTTTGTTGACTTGTTGAAATATCCAGCCCCAGCAAAGCTTCAACTTTGTGACTGATTCCTCTACATTATCCTCAAGTATCTGCGGATATTGAGTGGAATCCATGCGACCCTCAACTTTAACAAAATTATCAGTACCGGCACTGGGCACACAGCCCCACAGCATGATGGAACCGCCACCAAATGTTACTGTGGGTAGCAAGTGTTTGTCTTGGAACGCTGTGTTCTTTTGTCGCCATGCATAACACCCCTTGTCCCTTGTTATGACCAAACAAGAAAAAAAACTCAAGTTTGTTTTATCAGTCCACAGCACCTTCTTCCAAAATGAAGCTGGCTTGCCCAAATGTACGTTTGCATACCTCAAGCGACTCTGTTTGTGGCGTGTGCAGAAAAGGCTTCTTCTGCATTATTCACCCGTACATCTTCTCCTTGTGCAAATTGCGCTGAATTGTTGAACGATACACAGTGACACCGTCTGCAGCAAAATGATGTTGTAAGTCTTTGGAGGTGGTCTGTTTTTGACTGTTCTCACCATCCTTCGTCTCTGATATTTTACTTGGCCTGCCACTTCTGGCCTTAAGAAGAACTGTGCCTGTGGTCTTCCATTTCTTCACTATGTTCCTCACAGTGTTGTAAGTCTTTGGAGGTGGCACTGAGTGCTTAAATGTCTTTATAGCTTATTGTAGCCTTTCCCTAAATCATAATGTGGAACAATCTTTGTTTTCAGGTCATTTGAGAGTTTTTTATGCCCCCATCTTGTCACTTTTCAGAGGAGAGTCAAAGAGAACAACAGCTTGCAATTGGCTGCCTTAAATACCTTTTCTCCTGATTGGAGGCACCTGTGGATGAAGTTCAAGGCTTAATGAGCTCACCAAACCAATGTGTGTTCCAATTAATCAGTGCTAGGTAGTTCCAGGTATTCAAATCAACCAAATGACAAGGATGCCCAAATGTATGTACCTGTCTAATTTCCTTTTGATGCATATTGCACATTTTCTGTTAATCCAATGAACCTCCTTTCACTACTGAAATATTACTGTGTCCTTTAGTTATTTGATAGATCAAAGGAAAATCATGGAAATTGTCAGGGGTGCCTAAACTTTTGCATACGACTATGTCTCAACAATTTACAGAAAATATAAATAAAACAATTGGTAGAACAATACCAGGCAACTTATAAGTCTAAGAAGTATTTCAGTTTAATAGGGGTGTAAAAATTCACTGGTGAGAAGGCTACTTCCTCTTTTCAGAGATGTGCTTATAAAGCTGTAAAACATATTTTTTTGTTATTTTAAAAATATTAAAAAAACTATTCATATAAGATAATGTTTCCATACACTATGTAGTGTTTTGTTACACACAAAAGCAATGCCTAAAATTCTTGAATTGTCAAAGACGGACCTGTGATTGAACCAATCTGTTGAAATAGGTAAATAAGAAATAAAAATGAATAAACTCATTGTACCCATTACTATTTTTATGGTATAAGTACATAAGGGATTTTTTTTATTTAGAATTGTCAAGGAAATGTGTCAATTCAAGTAAAGAAACCAACTAACATTGGCTATTGAATTTTCCCTTTCATTACCCCACCCACCATTCCACTTTGTCATGGACGGGTATTAGGTATTTTTTCCGATCTAGACGGGTACGGTATGCTCTCCAGTGGGCTGGGTATAGATGGGAACACAATCTGTACCGTGATGGCTATAGTCTGGCACGGTACGGTTCTGTAATGGAAAAGAGCCATAACAGGACCTGACTCTCTGGGCTAGTGAGTCTACACGTATGGAAACAGATTTGACCACATAGTGAGTCTACACCTATGGAAACAGATTTGACCACATAGTGGAGGAGAGTTGGGAGGAAGCATTGCTGTTCTTCTGAGACAACACACAGCTGGAGACATGGTAAAAGATACTCCAGGGTGGAGTGTTTCCAGGAAGTCTTTGCTTGAAGAAAACAGACTATAAGCCCACTTCAACTTGTCTGGAAGTGAAGACTAATCTAAAATAAAAAATCTATTATTTGTAAACCCTAAACACCTACCTGTTAAGACACAACATAATAACTACCTTTAGCCTATAAGAAGTGTGAAACAATGACTGGTGAGTAGCACATGCCAGGGCATGACTGAAGTGTTCAGGAAATCCAGCACTACTATTTCACAACCAGCAGATGTGTCACATCACAGTAGCAGATAGCCTCTAATCTCAGTGTCATCCACAAAACAACACTGCTAATCGTAAATCTATCTTTATTACAGGAGTTTAAGAGACAGGCATTCTTTGCTGAATCTGTGTTAGAAAAGGTTTGCGATAGCTTGAATTCCGGAAACACGCAAGTGTATTTTTCTGTAACGTTACCTGTAGCTAAGGTCAACATATGGACTGTGTCTGAGCAGGAGAATAAGAGTGTAACACAATGTTATCAAGTCTGTACATATTTTACATTTCAGTCATTTAGCAGACACTTTTGTCCAGAGTGACTAACAGTACGTACGGGGATATCCCCTGGCACAACTTAAGGTAAGGTGCCTTGCTCAGGGGCACAAAGAAATTTGTCCCACTCTGGACTCGAACTGGCAACCTTCAGATTACTTGTTTTACACTGAGCCACCTGACAGCCTAATCTCTGCTCTGTCATACTTTGGAATGAGGCAGCATACAGTTGTTTGTGTTGTCCTCCAGGTCAGCTGCTGGCCCCCCTCTCCCAGGACCCTGCCATGACCCTCTCCATAGGACACCCCACCAGGCCGATAGGGGTCACCCACACCCTGATATAACACACACAAGAGCCTGGATAAACACTGGCCAGTCACAGCATGCAGAATTCCCCAGTGATGTATTTTCCTGTTCTGCCAAAAATGTTGATAACATGTGATGGTAATGGCAGTTATCACACCCAAGCCAAGCCCCTTCAGGCTGGAGCTGTTTACATCTGTGCCATTGGTCACAGAGAAAGATCTGTGAAAACAACATGCTTTGAGGATGCCAAGCACAGGACCAGATAAAAATAACTTTTGATTGAAAAGAAATAGCCTCTAGCTTTGCATCTTTTGAATCATTCACCGAATGGTCCATCAGGCTGACAATCAACAGACCAGTCCATAAATGAGATCATGAGTGAATAAACATCTACAATCTTTGTTGGCCAGCAGTCCTCAGAAGTTCCCAGGAATGCATGGCTGATTAATAGTAAATTGACTGTGGCTTATCAAGATAACGTACATACAGTTGTGCTCATAAGTTTGCATAGACTGGCAGAAATTGTGAAATTTCGGCATTGATTTTGACAATATATTGTCATGCAAAACATCTGACTTATGTAAGTATAGTGATCAGATGAAACCATTAATTATCACATAGTTGTTTGGCTTCTTTGTAAACCATACTGATAACAAAAATCACTAGGGCTGGGAATTGCAAGGGACCTCACAATACCATGTCATCACAATACATTTTTGCCTATACGATATGGATAGCGTTTCTGAATGTGTGGCAAATCAATATTGCAATTTTCTGATTATAAAATAGAGCTTTATAGTCACAACCATAAGTACTATGTTTGGAGAGTGGTCAACAAGGCCTATATTGAAAAGAATACCATCCCCAATGTGAAGCATGGTGGTGAGCTCTAATGGTAAGAGGAACCTTGTGGAAATTGATGGCAAGATGAATGCAGCATGTTATCATGAAAGCTGCGCATGGGATGCTGTTAGGCACCGTCCACACGAACACGGGTATTTTTGAAACCGGAGGTTTTTCTATGTGGTTTGGCCTTTCGTCCACACGAAAATGCTGTATCAGGTCACTGAAACCGAGCTTTTTAAAAAAAACCCGGCCAGGGTGAAGTTTTTTAGAAACTCCGGATACGGTATTGTCGTGTGGACGGTGAAACCGGAGATTTTGGCTTGTGACGTCTGAGTGTTGTTATCTCCATTGTTTACATGAGGAGGGTCTGTGCAAAAAAATTATATAAAAAAAATTGTCTGTGCAACGGCTGACGTAGCCAAAATATCGCTGCTAATAACTGTGCTAACATAGCTTGTATATTATGTATACCGATTAGGGGTGGCACGGTTCATGAAAAATACATCCGAACCGTTCGGTTCGCTTGTCTCTGTGCGGTGCGTGTGTCGCACGGTTCGTCGGTACACTGCTAACGTACACAAATCACTTGCTGCCATTGTGAACACTTTCAACACCTATGTTAAAACACTTACAAGAAATTACGAGTGGGATAAGCGTGACAAACGTAACACATGGTAGCTGATTGGACGAACGAGTTACGTGGGTCTGCCTGCTCCCGAATTTCAAAACAGACTCTAATCGCATTCTGAATACGATCTCATATTTAAAAAACAAAAATGTTCACCGAAATGTGTTTCTGAAAACATTTTAGGCAAGAAGTAGATTTGTCAGATTTTGAGATGCTCCTCAACGGTGGAGTGTGGAGTGCTGCAAGGTCACGTCACATATCTTTGCAAGCTACACTGAAGTTGGAAGTTTGAGAAATGCAAGTTATTTCAATTGTTATTCTGTAATATTTTAAAATCCGTTTGTGCATGATTACATGAAATAACTATATTTTAATACTGTATCCTAAATTGTGCATAATTAAGCTATGTATCAATGTTGGAGTATATTTCTGGAGTGTTAAGATTAAAAGAAAAAACAACAAGAACCGTACAGAACAAAAAACCGTGACCCTAAAACCAGGATACAAACCGAACCGTGGGTTTTGTGAACCGTGCCACCCTTAATACAGATCAATACATGCACAGTTATTGCATTATATTGCTGAACAGTGGAGTCAGAATGTAATACTACTCAGGTCACTGCTTATGACTACGCTACACTCCCACCACACAGACCTCGCTGGTTTTAGACAATGACAGGTTTTGGAAGAGAACTCCTGGAACAGGTAATAATCCTTTTTTAGGCTTCTGATTGGCCAACATGGCTTTACGGTTAGGGTTATATTGTCACCTGTTGGTTTGGAATGCTCTTGACAGCGCATGATGGGCATTTTTGCGTTTTCATGTGGACAGAAATTTATTTAAACCGTGCTTGTGTGGACAAGATTTTTTTTAAACAAATGAAGAAAAACTCTGTTTTCAAAAATACCCATGTACGTGTGGACAAGGCCTTAGACTTTTCAGCATGACAATGACCCTAAGCACAAGGCAAATCCAGTGGTTACAGCAGAAAAAGGTGCAGGTTCTGGAATGGCCATCACAGTCTCCCGACCTTAACGCATTCAGACCAGATCACACACCTGTGTGCATTTACCTTTAAGACCAGATCAAGCATCTATGCGTAGTCACCATTAAGGCCGGCAAACGCTTCTGTCATTACGTCTTTTTCACAATTGAATATCATGGCAAAGCAAGTCAAGCAAGTTGAAAACCAAAGAAGTAAGCACTCAAATGCTTTATATTCTGTGTTTTTGTCTGATATAGCCTGAGGAATTAAGGTTTTAGTAGGCGCTGGCACATTTTGACAAATATTTCGGGAAACCCTTAGGTTTTGGGAGGGGGTTTACAGAAAAGTACCTAAGCATTAAAATACCTTTTTTAACAGGTGGTTTAGGCCTAAATGGGTTAATATCATTTAGCCACTCTGGGGAGATCTCAAATGTGCGGTTCATGCAAGACAACCAAACACCTTTGCCAAGACGAATGGGCAGCTTATACCACCTGAAAGAATTCAGGGCCTCATAGACAACTATCACAAACGACTGCACACTGTCACTGATGCTAAAGTGGGCATTACACTTTATTTTCTTTGTTGCCATGTTTTGTTTTATGGTTGTGCTATTCTGTTATGACCTACCGTTAAATATGAATCCCATGAGCAATCAAAACATTGAGTGAGCAGGCAAAAAAAAGTACTTAATAATTGTACATATTTTACAACTCTCCAGGGTATGCAAAATTTTGAGCACAACTGTATTAATTTACAATAAAGTACACTAGTACCTAGTAAAGAACAGTACAGTAGAGTCAGGGTTCCAATACCCTCCAGTTCCCTGCCAGCTGTCCTCATTTAGATAGGGTTGCTTATGTAATATCAACAATGCTTCCAAAAATACCCCCTGCAGCATTCCGGACTAACATCCGCAAATATGAGGTCACTACAACTGATTCATGCTTTAGTAGACCTCTCTCAGACCTTTTAAGACTGAGTAAAGTAAACCAGCAAACATCGCCTACAAAACCATATTGTAAGGGTTGAATTTGTTAAGCTAATGAAGAATTTCACAATTTTAGAACATGAGGTAATTTGAAGATTGCCGTATGGGCTAAAAAAAAAAAAGCACAGCGTCAGACTTCAGTAATTACAAGAGCTTATAAACACCCCAGAGTTTGAGTCGTTATCCATAAAACGGATCCTCTGATCATTCAGACCTACAATCATAACAAAAACAGCATGTGGAAAAAAATATGCATTCTTTAAAACCAAAGAAAGCATTCTACAAATATGTCAACACAATAAGCGAAAGCAGACATGCTTGGTTAATTTTCCAAAATGTCCTGAAATAATACTTGAACCAATAGATTATTTAGTATTATACATCCGGATGTTCAAATCCCTATTGGCTTATAGCCATGGTACATAACACCATACTGTATAACATCAGTATGACATCACATAGGCTAACTTTTTCCTGATCTACTTGCTTGGTAACCGGTTTATGACAGCAGTAAGGCTTCTCCAGGGTTTACAGTATTGTGCCAATATACCAGGGATCAGCATTACATTCAGGCCCTCCATGAGTTGTACCTAAAAACAGCTAATTGCTGTGGCTCATTGTGGTTTGACCAAATAATATGAAGGATCCAAAAAGATAAAGATATGAAGTAGACTATGCTTACTGCCAGCTTGGACTAGCAGTACTTTTAAGGCTGTTTGACTGACCAGGGGCCTCATTTATAAATGTGGCGCATGCACAGAAGATCTCTACACAATAATTGGGATTCATAAAAAGCAAACTTGACAGGAAAATGTGTGGACCTTCACGGAAACTCTGACCCAGGCGTACGCACAAAAATGGGTGAAATGAGAAATGGCAAAACTGTCGGCAGATGGATGAAACACGTGAAAGTGTGTGAAACTACAGATCGTTGTGTAAACTAAATCGATATACTGCCTATCATCAGTATAATGAAGATTTCATAAAGCCATTTTTACAATTAACAGCCTGCAGTGAAAAACAAACAAAATCAAACAAGATTGTAACGTCAATGCAAATGAAGAAATATTTGCATTTACGCTACAATCTTGGTTGATATATTTTCTGTAATTATATTGGCATGTTATGTAATACATCCTCATACATGTATTTAGAATCCAAGGAAATGCATCAATTCAATGAACATTGGCAGTTGAATTTCTCAGTTTGTAACCCCACCCACCAGCCCGCTTCATACCAGACAGTATTAGATTTTTTTGCTCCGAGCTACCCCGGTACCACGTGCTACCCAGCAGGAAGTTTGTAGATGGGTACACCATCCGTACCGTAATAGATGTGGACTGGCCCGGGTCAGCACTGCAGTGGAAAATAGGCTGTAGATCAGGGGTCCTCAAACCCTTCCATGGAGGGCCTAGTGTATGCAGGTTTTCCCTTTTACCTTGTACAAGCCTGATGGAGTAGCTCACTAACTCGTTAGGATCTCCCCTCACCTGGCATTCTAGGTCCTAATTATGCTCTAATTGAAGGGAAAGACCAAAAACCAGCATACACTAGGCCCTCCATGGAAGGGTTTGAGGACCACTGCTTTAGATAAAGAGTATGTTGGCTGTCTCTTCAGGGTTCTATATGTACCGTAACCAAAAATGCTTCACTGGAACCAAAACTGGTTAGTCTGGGAACCATCTCCTATGGTGACAGCTGTAGAACCATATTGAATCTTATTTTGAACAGTGTTAAGGCAAAGAGATGTGTTCATTCTATCAAGAGTTGGAGTTTCTTACCATATGACATGCCTCCAAGCTTGGTCCAAAGGATTAAGTACTGCTATATTTTAGCTTTGTGTAGCTAATGTTAGCTCCATTGACTTTATGTATGAAAGGATGTGTGGACAGGTCACTGATAAGAGGCTGGTCATGTTGCTGCATAGCAAATCCTCCAATTCCAGCCCCAACACTCTCAGATCATCTCTCAATTAGTTCTGTTGTAAAGCAAAACTTTTTTGAAAATCTAAAAGCAAATTTCTGTTTTTGTTTCAAGTCTCATAGCCTCAAAGTTAGATCAGAAGAACACATGAAATGACATTGTCACAGATAAGACCAAATGACCCGTGGCTGACCTTTTTAAGTCGAACAAAGTCAAGCTAGTAAAAAGCACCATGAAACTCTATTGTAAAGCTTGCATTCCTGAAAACATCAACAACTCAAAATTTCAGTTTAGATGAACAATGTGTCACTCCCCATGTAATTTAAATAATCCATGCCTACCCGTATAGGAGACGTTGAGAACTTGATCTTCCTCCGTGGTTCTGATTCCTCATCTGAGAGGCCGGGCACTTCCTCAAAGTCCTCCTCATACTCCTCCTCCTGGCATAGCTCCTCCTCCTTCAGGATTTGGTGAGCATCCCTATCGTCCACAAACGCTGCGTTCTCGATCCCGTAGACCACCGGGGAACCCTTCCTGGGTTCCACATGTTCCTCTGGCTCGCTGTCCTCCTCAGTGACCTCTGGCACCTCCTCGTCATAATCCTCCATTCGATTCACCATAACCGCCTCGTTCTTTTTCTCCTCTGGTTCACGCTTGGCCTCCTCCACTCCACTTCCGACTTCTTCCTTTTTCTGTGTAACCACGGTCTCCTCGACCCCCCCTCTCCGCGTTACCGGCTGAGGGCAGTCGTCATTCTCACTGATCACCTTTGCTGGCAAACCTTTGAACTCATTTTTGATATATTTTGAGGGTTGCAATTGTTGCTCCTCAAAGACACTGTCTTCGATATTCTCATCTTCTGTCTCTTCGCTTTCTGATGACTCATTTTGAACAACTACGAGCTCAGCCCGGACCATGCCAGGCAGCGATGAGGCCTGGGTGGGTGGCTTTTCTCTGGTGGGAGTTGTTGCCAACTGCCCATCACTCATGGAACTGTCTGAGGTTTTGGCCCTGTTGTTATTGGAAAAGCTACTGGCAAACACAGTAGACTGTTTTTGTTCCCTTTGGGAAGGACTGGAAGGGTTTACTCCATCGCTACCAACGGATGTTCTGCTCCAACCGTCGCTGACTGAGGAGTGTTTGTAAGGGCTATGGCCACCTGGAGATGTAGGCTCTGGGGGGATGTGCTTTGAATTGGCATTGGATGTTGGGGAAATTTGTGTGTGGCTGGCATTATTGACTGGGGAGGTTGGTTTGAAAATAACATTGCTAACTATGGATGTGGGTTTGTTAGTGGCATCACTTGTTAGAGAGGTGGATTTGTAAAAACTGTCCCTTGTTGGAGATGTAGGCATTGAGCGATCCGTGGGACTGCAGAGATTAGGAGACACCTCTGTGGCTTGTACTTTACAGTCACTGTCCGCAATGAAGCTGTCAAGACGTCTGGAAATGGGTCCAGCATTCAGTGACCTGGCCACATGTTTGGTCTCATCAGTGTCACTCCTCTCATCTGGCTGGTTTTTCACAGCTGGTGTGGGCTCTGTTTTAATGTTGCTAGTCTCAGTGGACCCAGACAGTCTCCTGGTGATTTTTCCCCCATCAGATACACTACCCAGTGACACACGGGTTACAACTCTGTTGGCAGATTTCTCAGTTGCTGGCTGTTCTTTGATGCTTCTCTCAAAAAGTTTTCTTGTCGATGAAAACTTCTCAGCGTAAGTTGCTTTGTCAATTTCAACATCCTCACTCTTGGTGTTTTTCTCTAAATTTGGAGTTTCTGGGCTGGTGGGACTGCTCACGCCTGCTTTTTGAGTTGCGACTACAAACGGTACCTTTGGTGATGTGACTGGGGACAAATCAGCTTTAGAAACAGTTTTTACCTCCTGCACTTCTTGTTGCTGACCATCCATCTGCAAGAAAATATTCTTTATTTTGTTCACCCGATTGCCAAATGGCCTCCCCCTTGTGTCCTCCCGGTTGTCGCTCGATCCGTTTGAATATGACTTTGCTGCTCCGTCGGGTTTCGTCCCATCAAAGGTGCACTTGATAGCATGGAAATCCGACTTGTATGCATTTCTATGTGGCGACGCACTCCTCAGTGTCCTTTCTGCTTTGTTTTCGGCTTTTAACATTTTGAAAGATTTACAGTGAACAGGGTATCTTGGTAAGAGATTAGAGAACTTCAGAGTAATGCCTTGTTTCGGTTTCCACTATTGTGCCATTTGGTACCCCTGAGATTCTCGGGCGCCGTTACATCAAATCACGCGTAATGTGGCGGTCATCTACAAAGAAATGAGCACATTACACGTAGTTGTTAGAAGGCTATTCCGAGTTCAGTCATTTGAATGCGCTTTGGCTAGTTCGGGCTGCTCAAAACTCTTTTTTGTCTCAGCACATTGTACACAGTGCAAAAGGTTAGCATATCAACTACTAGCTAGCCAAACTGAATTGTAAATGTTGTGACTGGCTTCAGCCTATGTCAAACCGAGCGTTATAAAAATACCATACAGTGAAACGTTGTCGTTACTAGTGAAAAGATATCGTAGGTTAATTTAGCTTGGTTCGTCATGTAAATTCTTGAAACTAAATGGGCTTTATTATAGATATTCGTAAGTGGTCAAAAGAGTCGTCCAAAAACAGACTTAAACTAAAACACAGACACATTTTTACGGTTCGACCGGGTCGATACAAAGTGGTGATCCGTTTAATTGTAACAATTCCATGTCAAACGTGAGCCAAACATTTATATCTTCGGGCAAATTAACTTGGTATATTACCTCCTACGGCGCTTGTTTCATGGTCCCAGGTGCGAAGTCTCCGTTTTAGCATAATCTTGTCTATTTTATATTCCCAAAGTTGTCATTTCTTTACCGCCGTCGTTCCCCTTTCCATAGTTTCCCTCCCTCCTTGTACTCCACTCCATAGACCTGTCGCGCTACTGCTCGTACCCTTGCCCTCTGGCGCGCCGTACGATCAGACGAGAGCGGGGGCGCGCACAGGAACACATTCCTAGACTGTAAACCAATGCTGAAAGATTCTAACCCCCACCACTTTCTTGATAGCAGTGTTCCGCAGACAGACACGAGAGATTTGGGGTAATAGCGTGGGAAACAGTATTACTGTATATAGGGAGAAACCCACTTATCGTTGTGCCGTATGAAAGAAGAACACTGAGCTGAAAAATATCCTCAAACAATGCCACACCTATCTTAGGTAGTTATGCAGCCGATTTCCAGCGGCTGTTAATGAAATGCATAGTGTTGTTAGGGGAGTAAATGTCTCTTAACCTCAGTATATTTTGAATGTTTCCTACAAGTACAAGTAAATCAGAGAGCTTGTGTGAAATAGGCTTGGAATACATGAAGTAAGTAGAATAACACCAAATCTACAATATCTGGACCTCACCTGAATGACTGAAACTGGAAAGGGACAGTCAACAAAGCTGAACTGTAACCTGATCTAACACTGTTTTAGAAATAGGTGACCTGTAAAGAAGTTAGAAGGGTTAATAAGACACAACCTAATGAGGAACTGTGCACCGTTGCACAGAACCATAACCAGTCTCCCTTACAAAGCAAATAGGTCACCATCAAAGTGTTCTCTCTGTTTTCTCTGATTTCTCTCTCTCCCTCTATGCAGCCTGTCCCATAGATGCACTAGTGGCTGAGTAAGGATGGAAAAGTACAGTATACTGAAATTGAGGTTTTTGCACAGGTAAGGAGACCATCTCCATGCAGAATACACCACAGTAAATACTTAAAATTATGTCACAGAGTTGACTGTTCATTAAAAATATATTCTGTAAAATCTGCTAAACCTGATCTTATTTCATGTGAAAAATGCAACAACTTACCATGCAGCACTTGAAAACGCATTGCCACACTGAGCACAGTAGCCATGAACCAAATAGCACCAATGTTTACATGCTCTCAGCTCTACACTTTAGATACATATATTTGACATCAATGTAAAATTGAAACCCAAAACCCCAAGGATTTGCTGATCTTCTTGCGATCTGACACAGACTCTCTGTGGAAGTGTTTAGTGACATCTCCCCAGTGGTATGAAGACCTAGTTTTCAAAAATACAAACCAATCACGTAAAAAGAGAAAAGGCGGATTTGAGTTGAAGAACATAGACTTTTGAACTCCACCCTCACAGATGTCAATATGATTTAATAGGATACATTCTAAGATGCCAAGTCCAATAATGAACACAGACGTGAACAAATGTGCACAAGCAACGATCACTTTGAAAGTCAATATACAAGATTACCTAGATGTTTTAATGTGTGGATGACATTGAATCATCTTTGAAATGTTGTAAAGCAAACAAATGTCTGCTGTACCAAGACAAAGTTGTTTATTTGTTTCTGGATAATGCTTTCAGGGCAATGCCCATCGTGATACTTTAAGGCCTTAGTTATTGGTCTATCTAAACTAATCCTACTAGACACTATGTACAAAAAATATATTGATTCCTCATTAAGTGGTTATATTAAACCTGTTATGTAACTTAAATCTGAGCACAAGTGTATTATTTTTAATGAGATATGACATACACTAGGAAGCTAATGCATGACCAGATGGCGATCTATTTCACAGGACCATATTTTGAGCTGTTTTCTCAATCGCCTTAGGAGTAAACACATACATATTTGACTGTGTGAAACATGAAAAATTAACCTCTGTTGTTGACAACAAAAAGATTCCTGGAACGAAGAGTACAAATCTTGTGCTCCCAAAATTGTTCTCCTTTAGAAAACAATCACTGTGCAAAGTAGTCTGACGCAACAAGTTAGGCCTGCAGTACCAGACAAGTTGAATCAAGCATATCAAATTTGTAAAACAGTGTTTGAAAACATATTGCTAAAACAATCTGAGCAGTGAGAATGGATAAGTTTTGTACCTCAGGCATTTATAGGTATCTGCTGTCACGTTCCATTTGTGACAAACAGTACTTATCTGACAGATTACATTTTATTTAGTTTTCACAGAAAATCACATATGCTTCTTCTTTATTCATGATATTTTCCCCCCTCATATACGATATAACATACAATGCGGTGACCCATACTGTAGATTTTATTTTGTGATTTCAACAAAGTTAAGGGTGCAAGGTCAACAAGCTGGATTAAGATGTATTGGTGGTGATGGAAAGTCTATAACCTGCAACTAATATTCAGTGATGTGAACGTTTTTCAGTAACTTCAGTTTTTTTAATGGAAAAATATGATTTATAATCTCAGATTAATTTTATGTCTCCTTGGTGAATGAAAGTAAACATTTTTATCAAAACAGGTAAATTCTTGTTTTTTCTAAAACCTATGACCGGTAGTGTGTATGCGTGTTATTTGTAGAAAATATGATGTGTTATGTGATTTGTTTGACATAAGTAATTTGTTACAAATTTCCCATTACTTTTGATACTTAATAAAATATAAACCTTTAATGAGTTATTATTTTAGTTAGTATTTTTTTCTATAAAAATATGTTTACTTGATCTCAAGTATGACAATTCGGTACTTATTTCCACCCCTGCAGATACTTTGCTGAATATCTGAAATGATACTGTGTGTGCACATGTGTTCTGAAGGTGTGTGTTTACTATTACAAACTCACTGGATTTTCCCCTAGCAACAGTGGGTCACTGGGCTCTGAAAGGAATACAGGCCTTCAGTGGGCCAGCTTGCCTCCCAGGGGCAAAATCGCTGCAGGCCATTGTCAAGACCACAGTCCCCATGACAACCCTTTAAACAATGTCTGAACAAAGTACCTTTCACTCAAGACATGGTAATGCATGCTACATTGATACTGCAACGTGGATAGTTGACATTAAAACATGAATCTGTTAAGCCATCTGAAAGCTCAGAAATCATGTTCTTAATCATTGCATTTCAGTAACACATTTTTCATTAAGTCTATGTAGCTCTGTATGTTTTTCCTGGCAGCCTACCTATACTGCCAGCAAACCCATCAAATACAGACATGATATCTAGAGGTCAGTCGTGTTTCTTTTCATGTTCAACCGTATTTCGCACTCTGAGGTAAATCTTATGTGAACTGCTGCATTATGCTGATCCACTGACCTATCTTGGCTTCTCCTCTATCTTGGTTTCTCCAGGGACTTCTGGGATTCTCAAATTGGCAACACATGAAATTGATGATTGATGAAGTTATTACACATCATATGTAAGGGTAATATCATTAAAATGATGGGGAGACATGATTAGTGTATGATGTCTAGTTCATTTAGTTTTCTCAATAAAGTCTTTTGATAAGATCACTCTTCACATTTGTAATGATCTTTACACAACATAAACTGAGTCTCTCTGAAATAATTTAACTGGATTAAATCCATTAATCATGTACAGGAAGTTATTTCTAGTCTGAGCTAAAAAGAGTTAGTTACTTTTAATGCAATTTTGTGACAGTCTTTCTATGCTTCATATCCCTGCCACAAATTATTTTATATATTTCATCATTCAAACTTCACAGATCACTTTTATCTAGTCAGGTAAACAAAGAGGCGGAGGGGTTTGCATTATGGTTAACTCTCGTTGGGGTTCGGATGCCGCAGTTATTTCAACACACTGCTCACCGGACCTGGAGCTACTAACTGTAAACATACGTCCCTTCTATCTTCCCCGGGAGTTTACTTCCGCTATAGTCTAGAGTCTACATACCTCCGCAGGTGGATAAGGCGCGCGCGCACGAGGGAATATACGGAATAATAAGTGGCCTAGAGGACGCTTATCCTGAGTCTGTTTTTATTGTTGTTGGAGACTTTAACAGGACAAACATGAAAAAAATGCTTCCTAAATTTCATCAGCACATTTCTTTTCACACTAGGGGCGATCAGACCCTAGACCATTGTTATTCAACGATCCGTAACAGCTTCAAACCCATCCCCCGCCCTGCCTTTGGAAAGGCAGATCACATCTCCATTCTTCTCCTCCCTACCTACAGACAACGTCTTAAACAGGAAAAAACGGTTTTTCGATCACTCCAGAAATGGAGTGAGCAATCCATCGCCACTCTCCAAGACTGCTTTGAAACCACAGACTGGGAAATGTTCCGTACTGCAGCTGGCGACAACATCGATGAATACACTGACTCTGTCTCAGCATTCATCACCAAGTGCATAGATGATGTCATTCCACAGGTCAATGTTAAGACCTTCCCCAACCAAAAGCCCTGGGTTACAGGCAATGTCTCAACACCTTCTTCGCACGGTTTGAGGTGGCCAACATCACTCTGGAAAAGCTGGCTGAGAACCCAGACGACTGCTCTCTGACCCTGGATGTGGGTGACGTTAGGAGAGCTTTCAAAAGAGTGAACCCGCGGAAGTCTCCAGGGCCAGATGGTATTCCAGGCCGTGTCCTAAGAGGATGCGCCGACCAGCTTGCAGGGGTATTCACCTCCATATTCAACCTCTCCCTAACACAGTCTGCAGTTCCCTCCTAATGGTGGCCTTCAAGCAGGCCACCATTATCCCGGTTCCAAAAAAACCTTACATCACCTGCCTAAAAGACTACCGCCCAGTAGCACTGACCTCTATCATCATGAAGTGCTTCGAGCGGCTGGTCAAAACTCATATTTGCGCCGCCCTTCCGGACACCTTGGACCCCCTACAATTTGCATACCGCCCCAACAGATCTACAGACGATGCAATCGCACTGGCGGCACACACTGCCCTCTCACATGGAAAAAGGGAACACATATGTGAGGATGCTGTTTGTCGACTACAGCTCAGCATTCAACACTATTGTTCCTGCCAAGCTAATTTCCAAGCTCAGGACCCTGGGTTTTAGCTCCTCCCTTTGCAACTGGATCCTGGACTTCCTAACGAGAAGACCCCAGATTGTGAGAATGGGCAACCTCACCTCCTCCACAATGACCCTGAGCACCGGAGCCCCACAGGGCTGCGTACTCAGTCCCCTCTTGTACGCTCTGTTCACTTATGACTGTGTGGCCACACGCAGCTCCAACATCATCATAAAGTTTGCTGATGACACAACCATCCTAGGTCTCATCTCCAACAACGATGAGACTGCTTACAGAGAGGAGGTAAGAGTCTTGGCTACCTGGTGCCAGAGCAACAACCTCTCTCTCAACGTCAGCAAGACAAAAGCGATGATAGTGGACTTTAGGAAGCAGCAGAGGGAGGGTCCTACCCCAATACACATCGATGGAGCTGAAGTCGAGAGTTTCAGAGTTCAAGTTCCTCGGGGTGTTCATCAGCAACAACCTCACATGGTCCAGTCAGACAATCTCGGTAATCTACCAGAAGCGATGCCTCAGGAAAACTAAGAACATTCTGAAAGACCACAGCCATCCAGGCCGTGAAATTTTCTCACTGCTGCCGTCTGGTAGACGTTACCGGAACATCAAGGCACGGACCACCAGACTTAAAAACAGTTTCTTCCCCCAGGCCATTCGGCTGCTCAACATGGAACACAGACACTGATCGCAAATCGTCTGTGAGCACTAACACTCTCTGGTCACTTTATGCTCTCTACATCTGATGTAGCAAATTCAAATGCACCTTTAAAAGCAATTTTCCATCCCAAATCTATAATATTTACTACCTCTACTGTTGTACATTTTCCAGATCACTGCTCAGTACATAGCGTATTATTATTATTACTATTGTCATTATTGTTTTATAAATTCCTTATATTGTTGTAATTATTATTATTTTTTAAGCCACTGCATAGATGTGTCGAGCCATGTCAAAAAGAATTTCTCTGCATAGGATGATGTAATGTTATTCGATGCATATGATAAATAAACAACTTTGACTTTGACTTTGACTATTTGGCATTTTATCTCATATATTTATTTACTTCTATCGAGAAATACATACTTTTAAATAAAAATACATCGTTTTTGTGACTTGACAATATCTCTGGAGTAACTTTTAAGACCTCTCGCAGATACTAAGCAACGTCATGCTAGTATCAATACAGAAACGCCCACCAAGTGAGTGGTCTCGCTTGTCTTTTGTCACTCGTGTGACTGTAGGGTAACGCGCAGTTACATTTTTGGAGAGGTGTGCGTGAAGCTTTGCGTAGGTTACGCGCGAGGGTACGCCGTGCGCCCAGATCACACAGAATCCGCTAGTTGCATAGTTTTGATGCAAAGCCCTTTGCCTCATTTACGCATTGTCTAGTGTTTCACAGTGCATGTAAAAATGGAGGAGAAACTTATAACTGCGATCGCCGGGTATCCTGCCATTTTTGATATAACAGCAAATGGGTCGGTGGATCTTAATTGGGGAGGGCGGGCTCATGTTACGCTCGGGACCGGAGCAAATGGAACGGTGCGCCACACACCAGATCCATTGTGCGTTACTGTGCAATACCGTTCCGTTTCCTCCAGTTCGGACAGTACTATGAGCCAGCGCCCCCTAAATTAAGATCCACCGACCGCCGCTGGGACTTCCGTTGTTACACATATGCAATGACGGATTCTGTGTGATCTGGGCGGTAGGCAGCCAGGCTCTGCGTACCCTACGCCGTAACTTCTACGCAGAAGTATAAATCAGGCTTAACTCGTGCCAGAATAACTTGCTGAGCAAATTCAAATTGTGCTCTCGCGAGAACTCTGGATTTCCAGGGTAGGGCTACTTAGCAAATTGTAGACTACTGAAATGAGAAACTAACGAGTAAATACCACTAGGTGGCAGTAATGTAACAATTTGGATGCAAACCGCTGTAAAACCCTAACGAAGAAGAAGATTGTTAAATTGTAGTGTGTAGATTGTTGGTCAATGATAGTAGTTTAAACACCGCCAGTGTTTCATATAATTAATGACATTCAGTATTGTTTTTCTACAATTTGATGAACTCCCAAAACAGATGATCAAGATTGTTTTCGACTCGACTGAAAATTATTGCACAGGCCAAGCGGCAAGCCACAGCATAGATACAGGTGAGTTCGGTTCTGTGTTATTACAAACTAACAGTTGTTATAGGCTACTGAGTAAAACATCATGACTGTTTAGTTAGCAGTAGTTATCAAACGGCTATTTTGAAAATTATATAAAAAATGTGCCTTCTTATTTAAAGTCACTGGTAGTTGACCGGAAGTTAAAAAACCAAAGGCGGTAAAATAAGTTCCAAAAGAGGGCGTGGTGAATGATGTGAATATAACCAGGGTAGATGCATAACCTCAATTCTTTGTTACTTCGGTTGTGAGCTATTATCTTCAAGGTCGCATCGTTTGTGTTTCGCTTCGACATTCTAACAGGTTCGTTAACGTTCGCCAAATTAGCTGAATCATATTTCTGAGTGCTAAAACAAGTAAAAATGTTGTGTTCATTTCTCGTAACCTATATCAAGTGGAACGTAAAGCATGCCGTTAACTAAATCGTATTTTTGTATGTCCACAGATTCGTTTGCGAACTATTTGGTGTTAAGGTCGCATCCTTTGTGATTGTCATCAACAAACAGGTACGTTAACAGGACTAAATCATACTACCAGTACAAAATCAAACTAGAATGTTGTGCTAATTCCTCGTAACTTATATCAACTGGAATGTAATGCGTTCGCTAAATAGTATTTCTTTGTGTGTCCACTGCTGGTTCGGTTTGGGGTTAATTAGGTGTTCATCAGCAAGGTTGTGTTTTTTGTAAGTTGCGTAAACAAACCGGTACGTACATCAGCTAGCTTTGCTAAACTGTGTTTTTTAGTGTATTTACATAGAGATTTGAATATGTTGTGTTTATTTGTTAGGGTTAGGCCTTTTTGCTAAACCGCTTTTCTAAACATTGCTCTAGATCATGACATTTTCACTCGTTTCGTTCCCGGAAGTGGGCAACTCTGTGGCAGTCGTTCCATGTCTGTGGCTCAAAGGTGGACTCTGCTATTGGCCACCGCCGAGCATCACCGGCAGGAAGTCCTTTATCCTCGAAAAGTTGGTTAGGCCTTGTTCACCACCTGGAGAGACCTGGGAGGCAATCCCATATGAGTTAATCAAACATGCAGGTACATTTGTAATAACCATTCATAACTTGAGATGCAGATGTGTTTTTCAGGGTAAATGCTTACAAAACCTTAATTATTCCTAGATACGTGGGAGGCTGCGCGTATGTATCGCAAGAGGAGTCTAAACGGTTTAAGCATGAAAACTACTGATGAGGTGACAAGGAAGCGAAAACGCCAGGCTAATCCAAAATACCAGGCTGCGTATTTTGGGGACAGTGACGATGAGGTTCCAAGTAACACCTCATGTTTTCTGGATGTGTTCTTGGAGAAGATCAAGAGACAGGCTGTAAAGATTGTCAGTCTCCGTGCCCAGCTGGCACTGCAGTCAGGTAAAAACATGACTGTTATGCTTTGTCTACGTAACTTAATTTCTGTGTTTTTGCCCTTTACTAAAATGCAATAGTGTACAGCCTTTTTAAAATGTCATGTATAAGGCAGTTATCTTTATTTTACTGTTAACTTATTGCCATTTCTTTGCTTTTTAGCTACAGATAAAAGGCAGACTGAGGAGATTGTCTATCTGAAGGCCCAGCTGGCACTGCAGTCAGGTAAACACATGACTGTAGTTATGCTTTGTCTTCATGAATTACTTTTGTTTTGAATGTCGTCCAATTTGTCAGTGTTATTTAATGGTGTTTAACTGCTTATTTGTAGATCCGGGTAATTCACTTTTGCGCCACATAGGCACAATGAATGAAGAGCTGCGCTCTGTGTCGAACCAGATGACCACAGTGCTCGCTTGCGTCCAAGCAAATGGCCCGGTGGGGGAGTTGTTGTTCCCTAAAGTTCAAGGTATTCAGCTCCCCCTGGACAACCTGGATGACCTACAGCAGTTTGATTCCCAACTGCGGCAGGATACTGACATTCAAGAAAACCTGGTAAGCAGTTTATTTTCATTAAAGCATTTAAACTTGAGGTTACACTTTATTTGGAGTCTGAAATTCCATCCGTAGGTGCTTTACAGATAGTTTGTTGATGATATGACTATCAACAAACGATCAACAAACTCTGTTGATAAGCAACTAATTGTGTGGTTTAAGGCTAGGGGTAAATTTAAAATATGTTTTAGTGTAATGGTTAAGGTTAGGCTTAAAGCTGCATTGTGTAAGAGTTGCTCCCATCTAGTGGTGAAATTGTATAACACAAGCAACTGAAGCCCCTCGCATTATTATACCAGCAACGTGAACCTGGATATTAGTTTTCGTTCAAAACAGTACCGCTTGTTTTGATTCATTGCAATAATCATTGTTAATTTGCTACACAGCCCGTGAATTGTAACAAAATGCAATTGTATTGTTTGTAGACAAACAATAAGAGCATGTGATAGCAAAAATAATAATTTAAAATGTTTTATTAATAAGTAACAAATGTGTTTTACACACAATTTGATTGAATAAATTCAGTGTCTCATGTAAAAAGCAGGATTACATTTGAAAAACATTCACTAGAGTCTGTTTTCTTCCAACAGAATACTAATTTTAGCAAAACATGAACACTACCGAAGCAATGAATAAACCAGGATTATTGCAATGAACCATGAGCGCTATTATTTTGAAACCGAAAATCCGAGTTTGTGTTGCCAGGCGAATGTTCTTGCCTACTGTACAGCTTGGGCCAGTGCTTCGGTTACTTGTTTTCAAAAATAGGCATAATCTTACATCTTCAACAGACTTTGAAATTTGCCGGCAGTTGTGAGTAATTTCCCCCTGGCATTTGTCACAGTGCCACTAGTGTAAAAGTGCGAAAGGCAGAGCTCAAATTTCCAGGTATGTCCCTCTTTGGCTAATGTATTTTCAAAGATGGAGGCGTAACATGGCTGCCGCAATTCGAGCGGCACCATTGTATGTATTGTGAATGTAAGATTCTATGCTAACGAATATACTTTGATTATTTGGTGGAAGTAGTTACACATGAATTAGCACATTTTTAAAAGAACAAAGGGGATTTTGCTAAGAATCAACTCAAATAAATACAGTGTAGCTTTAACATTAGGGGAAGGGTTAAGGTTAGGATTAGTGTCAGGGTTAGTAGATAGTTTGGTAAAATGTTGTTGATAGTCTGCAGGTAATCATCTTCAGATACACTTTTTGGACTCTCAAAATAAAGTGTTACCAAACTTGATGTTACGTGTTTCCAATCACTTTATAACAAGCTTTCAAGTATAAAACCTTTAAATTCTGTCTGTAGGTTCGCTGTTTGTCTGTTAAGGCTGGTAAGGACCTGAAGAACACGGTGTGGCGAATGCTACCATGCATTTTCACAAACGGTCTTGCAGTCTTGACCACCTGGACAGGATCTGGGAACAAGACCAGCTTCAGAGACCTTTGTCTCAGGACTATTCTTCAAAGTAAGTTATTTTATACTTTGCTATTTGTTCATTTTATAAATACTTTTTTCTCAATCATATCAGACCATTTAAATACATTAACGGATTAATGTATTACAGGAGCAATAAGGAAGAATGCTGCCACCTGGGATGCCACTGACGAGGCTGTCCAGAACCAGGTCACCAGTTACCTGAAAGGGGCAGCTGACCGTGCAGGTGGGAGGAGACGACGCGGGGGTCCAAGGGACCTACCGTGAACATGGATGACACGGCACCAACACCACAATGCTTGTCACCTCTTGATGCAGTCGCTGCACAGCCCTTGCCCACAAAGCACTACATAAGGTGATCGAGGGCCCTCCATCCATAGCCACCTGACACTACGTACCTACATTGGACTTTGACTCTCTTTTTTGACTCTTGTTTGTTTATATTGATTATAGAGTATTGTTTTTATTACTAGTCTTATCTGCATTGTTGGGGAAAACTGAAAGTAATCTCAACAAAATTGTTAAGATTGAATTACACATTTGCACACGTATATTTTTTATGCTTGCTAAATAATGCACAGTTTTTTTACATGCATCTTGCACTATTTGTATGCCTAATATTGGGGTATGAAGCATCCCGCATGGGTTCTGTGCAAAAAAGCGGCTTGCCACGGGTGAGCTGCTGTCAGGCCGCTGATCTGGGTATTATTTGAAAGGCCTTTTAATAAAAGTGCTGGAAGGCTACTGAATTCAGACAATTTATCCTCTCCACTGGACCAGTCAGCCTGAAGGGGCTTGTATTAACTACGTTGAGTGTGTCCCTGTGTGCAGATCATGCTGACTATGCCCACAGCGTCTTGGTTGATTTTGTTGACCACTTCAACAAACCACTTTACTTCCATGCCAGGATGGATATGTTGGCTTTCTATTAAGCCACTTGTAGTTTTATACCTCATCATTGTAGCTTCTAGAATGCAGATACTGGACTGATAACTGAAATAGGGGCCAGATTTATTGTACCCTTTTATTCTTTTGTTGATTTTATTTGTATGAACTCTTCGGAGTCTTGTGCTATTTTTGACGATTTTGAGTACTTTTGATTTTCCCTTTACTAAAAAATGGTTTACCGTAATAATGTTTGGTATCTTTATTCATCACATCACCTATAGCCGCTTTCCGACCGCAGGGATTTTTGCAGTTCATAGAACATAACGTTCCTATAACCTTTTTTTTCTTGTGTTCCGATAGAAGAAATTGCGGGATTATTGAGTCCCTCGCACCGCAGTTCCTATAACCATTTTAGCTCCTACTCCAGAGCAGGGTCTTTCCCTTTTCCTAGGTCTACGTTGATTGGTCCAACTTGTAAATTACGTCGGTCGCTTCGTTTTTCTGTTGCGTATAATACTACATATTATACTGGAGCCTTCGTCTTTTGTGACCTGTGTTAAGTAGCTAGCCTACTCAATTTCTATGGCTCCAGGCTAGTTTTTAAATGCCGCGGTTCGAACTCCGTAGGGCTATATTATCAACACAACATGATTATTTTTTAAATTGTATTGGATGTCGTTTTCAGCCTAGTAATCTGAACAACAGCAAGCCGCTGAAGGAACCAGGAAAACAACCAGATCATCCGCATAGACATAAGATGATTTACACACCTATCTCCAATCATACACCTAGTGTTACAAACATTAAACTGTGACATGTTGTTGTGTGGCGCAATGCTAAAGTCTAGAGATGACGCTATAAAAGCCTGTTGCGGTGCCTGCGTCACTCTCTTACCCCTCCTACCAGTTCCTATGGCCCCTTGACCAGTGCGAATGCAAATAGCAAAACCGGTTTTGGGGGAGAGTAGTAAGTAGAACTGTTTAGAAGTGGACTGTTCCTATAACTACGTTCCTGTAACTACTTGGTCGGAAATCGGCTATTATGACCTAACAATTAGTTTTTCACTTTGACATACTGTACAAATATACTGGACCCAAAAACACAATTTAATTTGAAAAATGTAAACTTTTTTACTATAAAAACACAAACATGCTCAATTAAGCATTTTAAGATTTAAAATGTAAACAAGTTACAAATGTGAAAATTTAAAGTGGTGTGGCTCCTTGTCAACAACAAAAGACTGGTCATAATTTTTTCTCCCCATGGATCAACAGTGGAATAACAGAGTGATTACAATTAACCTCTTCATCCCGAGGGTACCCGGTACCGGGAACTTTTCACGCACGTCACATGCATCGGTTAATTACATATTGTAAACATGCGCAAAACCCTGTCATGTTATAAACTGCTAGAACGGCAAGGATCTCATCTGTAAATCTATCCAAACAGTTTTTGCCAAAAGCAAATAATATTGATGCATGGATTGCATAAATTCGCAACAACAATTTTTAAACACTACAAAAAACACCTTTGGATGAAGAGGTTAATAAACACTCTTTTTAAGAGGGATTGGCATGAGAAGAAAAAAATTGTTAAGGATCTGTTGGACGTCAAGGGTGACCTTTTCGATCATTTGGCCTTTGTGAAGAGATATGGTTTGAATTGTACTCATAAGAGCAGCAGTGTCTGCAAAGCGATCCCTGTATCACTGATACAGTTAATCCAAAATACATTACTGGGTAACACTTTATTTTGAGAGTCCAAAAAGTGTGTCTGTAGATGCTCTATAGATTATCTGCAGACTGTCAACAACATTTTAACAGACTATCTACTAACCCTAATCCTAACCTTAACCATTCCCCTAATGTTAAACCTAACCTTAACAATTACCCTAAAACATATTCTAAACTTACCCCTACCCTTAAAGCACACAATTAATTGCATATCAACAGATAGATTATTGATTGTCATATCATCAACAAACTATCTGTAGAGCACCTACAGATGGAATTTCGGACTCTCCAAATAAAGTGTAACCCATTACTGTACTCAAATGTTGAAGCTCTGTTAATGATTTAAGATTAAAAGACATCAAGTGTAATAACAAATGTGTTGAATAAAAAAAGAGATTTAAGGCACTTCCTCATTTGCATCAATTTGCCAAACCGGATGCTAACCCTGTGATTTTTATGCTTCTACGGCTTAAAACCACCTATGTGACTCCTATAAGAGTTAACTTCATATATTTAACATATATTTAGGTTTTTGAAAGGCATGGGCTACTTTAGCCTGGAAAAATCCAGGCCCAGTTAACTCGAGGGGCAGCAGCAAGCATGCATTTGAAAATCTCACTGTACGCAATTGGATAACACTATGACCTATCACCAGTGGTTTTTCGCTAAGCCCCTATGACGGAGCTAACTGGTAGTTAAAACTAATGCCGCATCAGGTCGGCAAAACAGCAAAAACGTCAAAAAAATTAGCAAGCGTTACTCGGTTCCAGAATAACTTGTTAAGCAAATTCAAATTGTGCTCTCGCGAGAATTCTGGATTTCCAGGGTAGGGCTACTTAGCAAATTGTAGACTACTGAAATGAGAAACTAACGAGTAAATACCACTAGGTGGCAGTAATGCAACAATTTGGATGCAACCCGCTGTAAAACCCTAACGAAGAAGAAGATTGTTAAATTGTAGTGTGTAGATTGTTGGTCAATGACAGTAGTTTAAACACCGCCAGTGTGTTTCCCATAATACCCTCTCCCCTTCCTACACTCATCCCACTGTTTCTGCCAGCACTCCAGCCCCACCCTGCTTATCATGGCTTTCATCTCCCCCCGCCCATACCGCAACCTCACATCCACATTCCCGCTTTGTGCTCCCCTCTTCGCCACCCTATCCACCTCTTCATTACCCTCTACCCGTACATGTGCTGGCACCCAGCAGAACCACACCACCACCCCCACCCTCTCCAGCCCCAACAGCAGCACCATCAGCTCCACCAACAAATCCCCCCTATCTGACCTACCCGACTTCACACTACCCAGCACTGCCGCTGAGTCCGTGCATACCACTACCCGAAGTGGCCTAACCTCCTCCACCCACCCCAGCCCCAAAATCACAGCCACCATCTCAGCAGTATATACTGACACATGATCCGTCAGTCTCCTACCTATCCTCACGCCAAACTCCGGCACAACCACCCCTGCCCCTACCTTACCACTAACCGGGTCCTTCGACCCGTCCGTAAACACCCTCACACAGCCAGCATACCCGTCACTCAGATACCTCTCCACACCACCACTAACGTCGCCTGCATCCCATCCCTTCCTACGCTCCACCCATCTCACATCAACCTTCGGTACGGGGAACAACCAGTGGGGAGCCCCACCCAACGCGACCGCCGGGCCAACTTCCATCCCCTCCAACCCATACTCCTCCACCTTCCTCTCTATCACCCACCCAAATGCCCTCACTTGACCTCCTACACCTGCCCAACACCTAGCCACTGCCTCAACCGCCGGATGCCTCGCAGAGCTCCCCTTCAGCCTCACCCAATAAGCTAGGGCCAACGTATCCCGTCTCAGTGCCAACGGCATTTCCCCAGCCTGCACTGCCGCTGTCGGCGTCGTCCTAACCGCGCCCACGCACAACCTCAGTGCACATGCTTGCACCCTATCTAACACCTCCAACACCGTCCTAGCCGCCGACCCATATACAAAACACCCATAGTCCACCACCGCCCTAATCAGTGCCTGAAATATGTACAGTAGTGCCTGCCTGTCCGCCCCCCAGTAGACCCCCACCACCGCTCTCATCAGGTTCAGCGCCCTCCTACACCTAACCTCCACATACGCCACATGTTTCCTCCACGTCAACCTCTCATCCAACCACATCCCTAAATACTTAAACACCACCACCCGGTCTATATCCTGCCCATACATTCGCAAACTCACATCCACCACCTTCCTATGCGAATACACCATGAAGCAGGAATTCGCCACCGACATCCTAAAGCCCCACTTATACGACCACTCTTCCACCGCAGACACAGCACACTGCATCTTTGCCATCACAAACTTCACATTCCTCCCCCTCTTCCAAATGGCCCCATCATCCACATACAAGGCAACCCCAATTTCCTGCCCCACATTTTAAACACATCATCAATCATTACAGAGAACAGCACCGGGCTCACCACACTGCCCTGGGGCGTCCCATTCTCCACCTCAAACTCTCTTGACATGCTTGCCCCCACCTTCACCCGAAACAATCTCCCAAACAGGAAATCCACAACCCAGATAATGTTATATCCATGGCACCACCCTCCTCCACTCTCCTACTCAGGACAACGTTGATATGTTGTTGATGCGCCGTAGAGGATGGTCGCATAGACAATGGCTCTGTTCACTCTACCCAGGTTTTGGCTTATTACTGTTTTGTTAGTTTTTATTTCGGTACATTCTGCACTGTCGCTCATACAATATGATCGACTAGCAATTTTGGACATACGCAATTCACTGAATACAGGTTATTTTTCCACTTACCGGAGCGATTGCTGCGGCTCCACTTTCCTAACGCCGACTTGTTTACTAATACGCAGGCGGCAAAGGAGAAAGAAGAGGGGCAAACGTGTTGGAATTCTCTGCAGATCTCGGACGAGATACTGCAATCCACCGTTACCGAGCATTTTACTTGCAAATGTTCAATCACTGGACAATAAAATGGACAAACTTCACGCTCGGATTAACTTCCAACATTGCTAACTGCTGTGTGCTAGCGTTCAATGAGACTTGGCAGGATCACACTATCCCGGATACGGCTGTTACGCCAGCTGGTTTTTCCATCTACCGGCAGGACAGAACCTCGGAGTCAGGTAAACAAAGAGGCGGAGGGGTTTGCATTATGGTTAACTCCCGTTGGGGCTCGGATGCTGCAGTTATTTCAACACACTGCTCACCGGACTGGAGCTACTAACTGTAAACATACGCCCCTTCTATCTCCCCCGGGAGTTTTTGTCCGCTATAATCACAGCAGTCTACATTCCCCCGCAGGCAAATAAGGTGTGCGCGCTTGAGGAAATATACGGAATAATAAGTGGCCTGGAGAACGCTCACCCTGAGTCTGTTTTTATTGTTGTTGGAGACTATAACAGGACAAACATGAAAAAAATGCAGCCAAAATTTCACCAACACATTTCTTTTCGTACTAGAGGTGACCAGACTCTCGACCATTGTTATTCAACGACCCGTAACAGCTTTAAATCCATCCCCCGCCCTGCCTTTGGAAAAGAAGATCACATCTCCATTCTTCTCCTCCCATCCTACAGACAACGTCTGAAACAGGAAAAAACGTTTTTTTGAGCAGTCCAAAAATGGAGTGATCAAGCCATCATTACTCTCCAAGACTGCTTCGAAACCACAGACTGGGAGATGTTCAGTACTGCAGCTGGCAACAACATCGATGAATACACTGACTCTGTCACAGCATTCATCACCAAGTGCATAGATGATGTCGTTCCACGGGTCAATGTTAAGACCTTCCCCAACCAAAAGCCCTGGGTTAACGGTAATGTCCATGCCAAGCTTGCAGCACGGTCCTCTGCCTATAACTCTGGGGACCTGGAGGCTCTGAGGAGGGCCAGATATGACCTACGGAAGG
>JACXGM010000352.1:66241-77379 GCA_016801145.1 Umbra pygmaea | reverse complement strand
AAAAAAGTATATTTAAATTATACTCCAGTATTATACTTCTAGTATACTTATGTTTAACCATAAGTATGTATTAAATATATTTAAGTATATTTGAAGTATACTTTCAAAATATACATACCAAAATAATATATTAGAAGTATATTTAGGATAAATAAAGTACATTTCAAGTACATTTAAATATACTTTTTTTTTACTTGGGCATTGAGAACAAAATTACTTAACAATGGTGAATGGACAACAAAATCACCAATTGAGGGCTGGAGTAAAATTCTAACCGAAGCTGTGAATTTCATCATGGCAACTCATAATCTGACTCAGTAGAATGTATGGCCCCCTCGTCTCTGTATGCACTCCCGACAATGTCTGGGCATGCTCCTGATGAGATGGTGAATGGTGTCCTGGAGGATCTCCTCCCAGACCTGGATCAGGGCATCAGTGAGCTCCTGGACAGTCTATGGTGCTACTTGGCGGTGCCGGATTCACCGATACATAACGTCCCAGAGGTTCTCAATTGGATTCAGGTCTGGGAAACGTGATACCTTCATCATCCAGAAACTGCCTACAAACTCTGGGCACATTAGGCCGGGCATTGCACTGCACCAGGAGGAACCTAGGGCCCACTGCACCAGTGTAAAGTCTAACGGGTCTGAAGATGTCATCCCGGTACCTAACAGCAGTCAGGGTATCGCTGGCGAGCATGTGGAGGTCTGTGCGACCCTCCAAGAATATGCCTCCCCAGACGATCAGAGACCCAGTGCCGAACCGGTCATGATGGATGATGATACAGGCAGCATAGCACTCCCCGCTGCATCATCAGACTCTTTCACATCTGTCACATGTGCTCAGTGTGAACCTGTTCTCATCTGTGAATAGAACAGGGCGCCAATAGATATCCCTGAAGTTTAATTGACTTGCAAGTGTTCTACTGTGATGATTGCTAATTCTTTTGAGCAGTGTACATTCATACAGTACATCCACCTAGGTACACATTGCACAAATCAAAATCAACAGAGAATGTGCATTACAATGTCAGTACTACTTAGCATTCAGTAAGCCTGGAATGTTCTCTGCTTGTCTCAGACAATGTAAACACAACGTGCCATCCATGACATTTCACAGAGTATTTGTGTCTAATGTAAAACATGCTGCAGTTTGACAACCAAAAATTCACAGAGCTAAAGGTCACCAGGTCAAAAGTCAAAAGGTCAAAAAAGTCAAGCGGTACAAAGGTCAGTGTCAGGAATAATAATAATAATAAATCAGTGTTATAGAAAGTCTACAGTGCTAAACCCTTTCACATTTTGTTGTGTCAGTGCCACTGAGTTTCATGCATTTAAATTAGGATTTTGTATCCACTTATCTACACAGCATACTCCACATTAAAAAAGGGCTTTTTTATGTTTTACAATGAAATAAATTATATATAAAAAATACAGGACTGAAAAAATAATTGCATAAGCCTCTACCCCCCTGAGCTAATAACTTGGTGGAGTACCAATATCTAGCCTTGCTGGACACCAATCTGCAAGTCATGTCACAAATGCTTGATTGGATTGGAAATTTAACATTTGTATTCCTTGGCCACACTACTAAGGTTTTTACTATGTGCTTCGGGCCATTGTCATGCTGGAAGATGAATTTACATCCCAGTTTCATCTTTCTTGCAGAGGGCAGCAGGTTTTACCTTCATTGTGTGTTGCTCCATTCATTTGCCCTTATTTCATTACAAAAAATTCTACCCATAATCCATTGCTGTCACTGGCATGCTGTAATGTTGCTGCCAGGCACTGCAGTGCCTCATAAACTCGTCCTAGGCTTTTCCCACATGACAGCGTTTTGGCTTTACTGAAAACCGTGCGACAAACTAAAAACGTCTATTCTGCGGCAGTCCTTTGGGCAAAAACAGCTCTGCGTTAAGAGAGGTTGATGGACCTCAGGCAGACCACAAACAGGCCAAGAGCAGCTCATCTGCACTTGGAACAATGAATTCACTGCTATCCAGTCTGTAACAACCGACAACTGGCTACTGAATGTATACTGTACAAGCTCCCAGTGATCTATTGAGTAAAACAGGAACTCAGGGTTGCCAGAAAAATCTATTACTTACAAAAAATATCTGTGCTCACACTGCTGCTCCTTGGTAACTGTGCTCAAGGTAGGTTTGTGATTCTTCGGGGGATTGAACCAATGACCTTGGCATAACTAGCACAATGCCCTTACCAACTGAGCCGCAACAGTCAGACAATACGTGTGCATATTCTCCATATTGATCAGCGTTGTGTTTAAGGAACGGAATGGTGTTGCTGTGAAACGGCCAGAGAACGGACCTCGTGTAGGGTTTCTTATCTCCCTGAGCTGCATGTACCAGTGTCTTCTGCCATGTGGTTAATACAACCTTTCACCTAGCTGCCATGGATACACTGTAGAGTGCCCCCCCCATTAGAAAATGCGTGGTGCAGAGCACGGCCGACACGGCTGGCACGGCAGCAACGTCAAGGCCTCGGGGGACGCCAAATAAACAAGGTAGAGGCGGAGCAGCAAAGCGCGAAGGGCGTTGATTTTCGGCGGACCCCCATGGTGAAGCAATCTAATTAGCGGCGCTGGGGACCTGGTGGGTTTGACTGGTGCCTCATATGAAGCAGGCAAGCCCAGGCACGCCCCAATCTACGGAGCCACCTTCCTGATCACACTATATAACTACATCCCCAGCAGCTGGTCCCCGGTGTTGCGGCAGCCTTGTGGTGAAGCCAAGCCCAGATCAGCCCTCCCTATTAGGATTCAGAAGCCAACATGATGAGAGAAAGCCAAAGCGTCACCTCTACAGGTGTCTACCTCCCATGTTCGACGTATGACTCAGAGTCTGCCTAAGCTGTCCACTCACAGTCAACAGGGACCGAGGCAGATAAATAAACACAGAAAAAAGTACAATGCATTCTAAAGACGTACACCAGTTCGGGGAAGAAGAATATTAAAGGGACCAGAATATTTTCTCTGTATGCAGCAGTACCTTCTTGGTGGGGCCATGCTTCACATGACTTCTGGATGCTGGAACTGCCACATGAGAAGTGGTAAGCTGAGGATTATTGAATTAAAGACCTATTGATTTAATGACGTGCACAGGGACCCAGAGTAGCAGAGCCTATTTAAGGCCACAGATAAGGTAAATAGATCAGGGTTGTGATGCTAGAGATCCAACACAGAGGAATGGTTAAGCCAAGGGTAGTAATGGACGTGCCAGGATGGGGAAACGCCCACTCCACTGTATTGGTACAGTGTGTTTGTCTGTCTCTGTCTGTCTGTCTGTCTGCATCGCTCTTTCCCCCGCCCTCTCTCTCTCTCTCTCTCTCCGTCTATGTATTCTGTGTCATTTAAAAGCATTATCCAAGACATGAAACTTTACGAGGGGATAATATCCAGGTAGTATCACTTAAACACTTTAAAAGGCCTTCACCAAACTAGCCAGATATTGTTTTAATGCTTCCCATTTATCAATTTAAAGGGCTGCTGCCACTTCCTAACCTCCCCATCTGTCTGTCTCTCAGTGTGTATCTGTCTGTCTCTCAGTGTGTATCTGTCTGTCTCTCAGTGCGTACCTGTCGGTCTCTCAGTGCGTACCTGTCGGTCTCTCAGCGCGTATCACTCTGTGGTCTCTCAGTGCGTATCTGTCTGTCTCTCAGTGTGTATCTGTCTGTCTCTCAGTGCATTTCTGTCTGTCTCTTAGTGCATATCTGTCTGTCTCTCAATGCGTATCTGTCTGACTATCAGTGTGTATCTTTCTGTCTCTCAGTTCCTGTTGGTCTGTCTCTCAGTGTGTGTGTGTGTGTATTTCAGCACGTGTCTGTCTCTCAGTGTGTCTGTCTCTCAGTGTGTCTGTCTCTCAGTGTGTCTGTCTCTCAGTGTGTCTGTGTCTCAGTGTGTCTGTGTCTCAGTGTGTCTGTCTCTCAGTGTGTCTGTCTCTCAGTGTGTCTGTCTCTCAGTGTGTCTGTCTCTCACTGTGTAATCACATCCTCAGACTCCCGGCAACAGCTGCCAATGTCTTCCATTGAGCGTCTGGACTTTTCCTCTGCGGGGTCACAGTGCAGAAGCATTAGGCTTGTTCAACACTTGATTTAGTATCTGGCATCAAGACACAATCATACACTAAAGAGCGGCTCAGAAGTAAGAAAAAAATGGATTTTAAATGAAGGATGGATGAAAGAATAGCCCGGCTGGTGGTGCACGGATAGATGGGCAGATAGAAAGCACACCTACAGACGAACAGCATGTGAACACACACACAAAAATGTCTTTGTTACACACAGGGGCAGATCTAAGCATAGGCAACCTAAGTGGTCGCCACGAGTGCCACCTGTGGGGGTGTTTTAGCACAGTGAGACAAAGAGAGAGAGGTGAGCTGCGTGAGCAGGCGAGAAGGCGGAGCAGCACAATCACTTGACCGCACTGCAGCTGACATTGACCTGAATGAGCTGCACACGTGCAAATAGCATTGTCAAGGACCATTCACCAAACTATATGGTTTGCTCCCTTTTGCTTTAAACTGAAAGAGTTTAATTCAACCATTTATTTTTATTCTTTTCATGCACTTTTTCATGCACAAGAGATTTTTAGACAGTCATTCTTGTTTCTGTTTCTGCCGTGTGCAGAATCTTTGATCAGTGGACACGATGACGCCACAAACATGTTAATTTGCATTGCATACAATAATTATTATTTCATTAGTCCATAAGCCAGCTAACAAGTTAACATTATTTGCTAACTTTAGGTTTAACCTACAAATATTTTCAGACAGACGGATACAAAATTTGAATGGATTGATCACTCCTTACGCAGTTATTAGTTATTATAAATTGAGTTGAAACAAAATAAAAATAACTTGTCAAAATAGGTAGAAGCTGAAGGCTGACAGGACTGAGGGAGCTGGTCTGATGGAAGTTAGTGATCAACTACAAAACTGGACGTTCTTCAAGCTGTCAGGTAAAATTGGGCTGTTTTTGATGACAGGCTTATAATGCTGATGGATAAACAGTAGTAAGAGCATTCAACATTTGAAACAGTGAACAGGCAAAACAGTGCTAAAAAGGATCATACAGATAAACATAAAATAACAGAGGAATTCAGTGGAATTCAACTAATTTAAGTATTCATTGATGTTTCAGATATTTCCTGAAGATGGTTAGAGACTGCTTTTCTAGCCTCCAGTGGAAGCTGGTTCCACAATTGAGGAGCCAGGACGGAGAAGAGTTTTTATTGCTTGGATCTGGAGCTGACTTCCCAAAGGCGTGGGGCGGCCAGGAGCCTAAAAGTGGCTGACTGAAGAGCCCGTGTTGGAATGTAGGGTTTGAGCATTGCCTGAAGGTAGGGAGGAGGAGCTCTGCTTGTTGCTCCGTAGGCAAGCACCGTGGCCTTGTAGCAAATACGAGCTACCCCTGGGAGATTAAATCTCTTAAATGCAAATCATGACATTTGCATTTAAGAGGTTTACACGACAACATCAGTTTTTTCATAATTTTAACTCCCACCATAGAAATCAACTGAATGATTTAGCAAGACTGTTTACTTTATCAAATGTGTAGACTTATCTTGAAGGGTGATGCAAAATAAGAGACTGTGAGAGGAAGAATGACCAAAGTGTTATTTCACCTGAAGCTGGCATTTTTTTTGGGGGGGGGGTGACAATTAGAGATCCTGCCTAGGGCGCCAGGTTGGCCAGAAACGCCACCGGTCGCACACATACAAGCATCTACTCGGACCATTCCAGTAGATGAGTGTTTATCTGCAGAGCTGTGTATCCTCAAGGTCAGTTAGTCAGGGGTGGTGCCAACTCCAGGACATCTGTGGGAACTGAGCAGGCAGCTGGAGGATCACACACACACACGGTCAGGTAGCAGTGTGTCCATATGTTTGCTGTCGACAGGGTTGGCGGGCGTGTCACGTCAGGGGTGGCAGGCGGAACCCAATCACCTCAGAGCGGACAACCACGCGCTCTCGTTAGCGGTACCAGCACCTCTGTTGGACATGTTTACAAACACACACACCTGGTAATTAGCATGTTCACCTTCTCAGATCGCCTGCGACCAAAGACCAGAGAACCAGAGGCTACTGGTCAGACGGGCACGGCCTGGCTACAGTGCCTGGAGCCCTCTGTGCTTCTTAGCCCTCACTGCTAGCCTCAACGTGGTCAACACACACACACCCTAAGAGCCACTCAAAGACCAGCAGAGCGCTCATGGATGATAATGACCAGCAGGCTCCCAATACAGAGCCAGAGGGAACCAAGCCCTCTGAACCACAGAACGAGAGAGAGAGAGATAGATAAAAAGGGAGTGAGAGGGAGAGGGAGAGAGAGAGAGGAAGAAACAGAGAGAAAGAGAGAGAGGAGGGAAGTGGCAGAACGAGAGAACTAATGAAGCCCAGTGATCCACGGAGCAAAGGGAGGGAAAGTGGAGAGAGACAGAGAGAAAGACACCCACTGATCCATGGAGGAAGAGGATCGAGGGGAGGGCTGTCAATCTCCTCTTAATCTAAGTTCACATCAGTAACTCTCTTCCTCTACACCATTTTCCAGACACAAGGGCCCTTTTAAAGGGGAAAACCTCCAAGTTTCAAGAATTTGTCAATGTTCCTAAATGGTTTGAAGTACTTCTTTGACGTTCAGGCTCAGTCAACTCTCTCACTCAGGGAGAACAGGGTAGAGCTAGCGCAAGTGCAGCATCAACTGATGACAATAGGTCTGTGCAGATGAATGCGTTTGATACAACTTTGTGAAGTAACGTATGTTTTTCACGAAGAAAAGGACAAAATCTGGATGCCCAAGTGCTTTTGGTACATAAAATAAACATTTTGTATGATAAATGTCAGTCGTGTGGTTTAAAACATACCTTTTCTGACTTCAATGCTGATCTAAAAGAAAAACAAGATCATGTTCTTCTTACCAGCCCAGTACTAGTGAGACAAGATGTAAAAAAAATGCAGCCTTTTTCTAAATTCATACTGCAAAATTTTCTAAACACAACAAACTATCATTTATATATTCTTCTATAACGGGTTCGACGATATCTGCAATTTCATTGGCTAAAATTGCATTCCGTGGCTATAACAATAACCTAATAGCTGCATGTAGAATGTTGCCTAATCACACAAGTGCTGTAGTATGTAATCAAAAAAGTATCACTACGCCAACCTGAGGAGCTGACCAAAATAACAAAACATGGCAGACAATTCCTCTCTCTTCAAGTGTCAAAACCAAGCTCCAAATAAGACCATCTACAAAATAAAAAAAGATTTTAACATAAACTTACCACAAAAAGATTGTTGCTGATGGAGACATGCTAGCCAGCCACAGGTTTTAAGTAATCTAATCCGTTTTTTTTTCTTTCATGACAAAGCAATAGCTAGCGGATGTCCTATGTCAATATACTGGTGGCAACCGTTATATAAGCGCATTAACAAGACTCCAGCTTTTGCTTTGCCAGGGACCTTGCGGTTATTCACTGGCAATGCAGTCTGTCATGTGTTATTGCTTATTTAATTTGATATTGATTGACAGAGCAAAGTGTGAATTTGGAAAACAAAGTCTACAATTTGTTTTTTACAAATTGAATAGTTGAACGCGCCCTCTAAAAGCAGGAAGTATAGCGTGAGTTGGCTCGTCAGCAGAGAGGTAAGAAACCATGCAACTGGCTTTCATTATTTTTCCAAATGTATATTTTATGTACCAAAAGCAGTTGGGCTTCACAATTTTGGGATTTCCTTTGTGAAAGAAAATTAGTTTTTTATGCAAATTATCGTTATTTCACAAAGTTGTATCAAACACATTCATGTGCACAGACCCTGTCTCCAATTGACGAGGCACTCGCACTAGCTCTACCCTGTTCTTAATGAGTGAGAGAGCTGACTGATGAAGGAGACAAATTAAAGAATTATGTCGGTGTTCTCCTTTAAACAAAGTTATTTAAACAAATTATTTGTCATCTCTATTTTCACTCTAAGAACACTTTATTATGTCTGCCTACAGGCCTTGTGACTATTCCACTATCACTGCCCTCATTGTATCTCTGTGACTCTATTACACTATCACTGCCCTCATTGTATCTCTGTGACTCTATTACACTATTACTGCCCTCGTTGTATCTCTGTGACTCTATTACACTATTACTGCCCTCATTGTTTCTCTGTGACTCTATTACACTATTACTGCCCTCATTGTATCTCTGTGACTCTATTCCACTATCACTGCCCTCATGGTTTCTCTGTGACTCTATTACACTATTACTGCCCTCATGGTTTCTCTGTGACTCTATTACACTATTACTGCCCTCATTGTTTCTCTGTGACTCTATTCCACTATCACTGCCCTCATTGTTTCTCTGTGACTCTATTACACTATCACTGCCCTCATTGTTTCTCTGTGACTCTATTCCACTATCACTGCCCTCATTGTTTCTCTGTGACTCTATTACACTATTACTGCCCTCATTGTTTCTCTGTGACTATTACACTATTACTGCCCTCATTATTTCTCTCTGTTACTCCATTTCACTACCACTGCCCTCCTTCTTTCTCTCTGTGATTTCATTCCACTATTACTTCCCTCCTTGTTTCTCTCTGTGACTCTATTCCACCATCACTGCCCTACTTGTTTCTCTAAGTGACTCCATTTCACTATCACTGCCCTCCTGTTATCTCTGTGACTCCATTTCACTATCACTGCCCTCCTTGTTTCCATCAGTGACTCTATTCCACTATCACTGCTCTCTTTGTTTCTTTCTGTGACTCTATTCCACTATCACTGCCCCCCAAGCCTATCTTTTCCAATCTCCTCTCTCTTCAGCACACACTCTCTCATCTCTCTAAGTGATAATTGGAATTTTGGGCCAGACAAACTAACCAATCAGGAGGGAGGCAGGCAGGCAGGGGAAGTGAGAGCCAGACGAGAAACAAACGTTCTCTGAGGAATGTATAGCTTTTGATAATCTTGGAGTGTAATGAAAAGAACATTAGCTACTAATCTTCTGGGACCTAATCAGCCAAACACACACACACACAAACAAACATCCCTGACAGCAGTGGCTGGCTGGGTTGTTGGCTAAATTCAAAAGCAATGGGTGTTATATTTTACGGCTAGACACAAGGAGTGACTATGTATTGAAAAGAGGAGGCCAAACATTGGCTTACAGTTAATTAGATTAATATAGCGCACCTCACAGCTGCACACTCCAGACAAGACACACTACACGCTGCATACCTTTTAGACAAGTCATTCTATCTGGGCTGAGGGGTGTAAATCGGAAAGTTCTTTAGGCTTCCATTTCCTCTCAAAATAACTAATAACATAAACCTCAGTGTTGAAAACAGATACAAACATTAGCTCCAGGCTTCACTCTTTTCTCTTTACATACACAGGATAAATAGTTTATTTTTTATATCAAATGGATCTTTTCTTTAGATTGCTTTCAGAAAGCAATCATGCGGTTGGGTCTCGTCGCCGTAGGCTTTCGTTTAAATGGAATGTTGTGAAGATACATTAGATTCAGAGAGAGAGAAGTGGTGCAGGCAGAGCGGGTGATGTTGTGCCTCCAACTCACACTCAAACACATGGACAAACATTAACATGGATTTTAATAAGGAAATTAACTATGTGGATGTGTGCCGCCTGCCCACGCCGCTCATTTAACCGATCTGTGGCGTCAAGGACGGGATTGGCCACACCAGTGTCTCAATCAGGCCGTGGAGTGGAGTGAAGAGAGTGCAGAGAGAGTTCATAATCATGCATGAAGAGGTGACGGCGACGTTCGGTTCTTCAGACAGACCCTTTGTGTGTGTGTGTGTGTGTCTCCATCTAGGGAGCGGATAGCTTCAGTAAGTCAATGAGAAAAGCTCTGGTCACAGTGAATTTAATATCAATTTACCACTTCTGCACCTGAAAGCAGCATTCTGAAGGAAGTTATAGGGAAATCACTTGTTTCAGAGAGAGAAACCGACTGAGTGAGGAGAGATACGGGATAGAAAGACAGCATGGTGGAATATCATCTATCAAACGTCCAAACACAACTAGCACCACAAAACACTGTTTTACTGTCCGAGAGAGAGAGAGAGAGAGAGAGAGAGAGAGAGAGAGAGAGAGAGAGGTAAAAGGACAGTGAGACTGAAACAGAGAGAAGAAAATGGTAGAAAAATGGAGAGGTGTGAAGAGAGAAAGAGAGCTGGTGAAGTGCTGCACACTGAGGATCACAGCTACCTCATCAAGTGGGTTCAAGTGTACGGACCGTCTGGTGGAGAGGAAGAAAAGAGTCGATGGAGCAGACAGAGTGAGCTAATCAGACGAAGCCCAGACGCTCACACTCTTGGCTTCTACACCTGGTCTGATTCTAACCTTGCTCAGCCTCCACCTAGCAGCTTCTCTACACTGCCCCTTGTGGTGCAATAACAAAAGTGCATTCAGATGAATTCAAAATGGCAATTAACTATGTTTGTAAGGAAAGTAAATACATTTCTACCCCGTTAGAGATGAACAGACTTTAGACTCCCAGACTTGAATGTTAGGCTTGTTTATGCAGTGTAATGACAGTGTTCGAGCGAGGAGAGAGACAGCAACAGGAAGTGAGGACAGACCGTACCAGACATCCTGCCATGGTGAAAGATGGGCAAGTTTCCGATCGTTCAGCATCCTTCTTTGGTTCACCAATCGCTTCTTATTGCTGTCATTTACCCCCCGCCTCCCCTCAGACTCCCGCAAGAGCACCCCGACAGTGTGAAAATCAGCCCCCCGTTCCCCTTCCTGCCATAGACACAAACACAAATTCACGTCCAACATTAACTGTAAATCAGGTGTGTCTAGACGTCCCCCCGGGGTCCTTGTCAAACACAGGCTCATCACAATGGACCTGGGAGAGGAATTACGTGGAGAATGACAGGAGGGAGAGGAAAAGAACTTCAGAAAAGCTTCAGAGGCGGAGTGATGTAATGCACCGTGTTTTTCATGCAAGCACACCTAGTTCTACACACACACACACACACACACACACACACACACACACACACACACACACACACACACACACACACACACACACACACACACACACACACACACACACACACACACACACACACACACACACACACACACACACACACAC